>JASANA010002571.1:0-13622 GCA_030248095.1 Ptycholaimellus sp. GST1_10
TCTGTTGGAAGCCCATGAAAATCAGCTAGAAGCAAATGGGCACATGTACCATAATCTACATATGGTGCTACTTTTGAGACCAAAAATCCTTTAGAATGATGCAAGACGAAGTTGATGATGAGATGCTTGTTCACCACGACCTGGTGAAAGCCCTAGAAGAACAGTTTGGAGGCAAACGGCCACCATAATCATAATCTACATCCAAAATTACCTATATGGTGCTGTGTATAAGCCAAAAACACTTTGCAATGCCTCAAGATGAAGTTGATGATGACCTGCTTGTTCACCACGGCCTGGTGCAAGCTCACCAAGGAGACCAGGTAGAAGTAAGCGGGCGCCACAATCGTATTCTACGTGCAAAGTTACCTATATGGTGCTGCTTTTTAGACCAAAAACCCTTTAGAATGCATCAAGACGAAGTTGGTGATGACCTGCTTGTTCACCACGGCCTGGTGGAAGCTCATGAAGACCAGATAGAAGTAAGCGGGCGCCATAATCGTATTCTACATGCAAAGTTACCTATATGGTGCTGTTTTTTAGACCAAAAACCCTTTACAATGCCTCAAAGTGAAGTTGATGATGACCTGCTTGTTCACCACGGCCTTGTGCAAGCCCAAGGAGACAAAGTAGAAGCAAACGGGTGGCACCATCGTAATCTACGTTCAAAATTACCTATATGGCGCTGTTATTTTGGCAAAAACCCTGTAAGAAGCATAAATATAGAGCTGGAATTGAAAAACATGCAAAAAACCCCAAAAAAACTGAATTTTTACCCAAAAAGTTGATGTTTTGACCTAAAAAACGCGGAAAATGCCCAAAATAGAGGTGCCTTGACACTTTTTTTGGCCCGATTTACCCTAGAACCATTGAGATCCCAGCCCCAGAGGCTGCCAAAGTGTCTGCAAAGGTGCGGACGGACGGACGGACGGACGGTCGGTCGGTCGGTGTGCGCCCGGACACCGGACATTTTTTTAAAAAGTTTTTTGACCGCGGAGCGGCCCGAAGGGCCGCTCCGCGGTCTATAGAGGTTACTCAACTTTTGTCCTCATGTGTATATATGTATATATATATATATATATGTATGTCTGGAAATGCTGGGAACGGGCGAATTCTCAACGGATTTGGACAAACTTTTTTTTTCCTGAAAGGTAATGAGATTTTAGGAAGATCTGGAGGGGTAGACCCGGAATTTGAACTTTTGAAACATTACTTTTTTGGGTAGAAAAGTTGAAAATTTGGGTATGCTGTAAAAGGCTCAATTCTCAACGGATTGGGACAAACTTTTTTTTTCCTGAAAGGTAATAAAATTTTAGGAAGATCTGGAGGGGTGGAACTGTTTTCCGAGCATTTGAAACATTACTTTTTTGGGTAGAAAGTTTGAAAATTTGGGTATGCTGTAAAAGGCTCAATTCTCAACGGATTTGGACAAACTTTTTTTTTTCCTGAAAGGTAATGAGATTTTAGGAAGATATGGAGGGGTGGAACTAGTTTCCGAGCATTTGAATCATTACTTTTTTGGGTAGAAAGGTCGAAAATTTGGGTATGC
Source organism: Ptycholaimellus sp. GST1_10 (assembly GCA_030248095.1). Taxonomy (NCBI): domain Eukaryota; kingdom Metazoa; phylum Nematoda; class Chromadorea; order Chromadorida; family Chromadoridae; genus Ptycholaimellus; species Ptycholaimellus sp. GST1_10. The sequence goes on from JASANA010002571.1 coordinate 1,547, forward strand.
TTTAAAAGGCTCAATTCTCAACGGATATTGACAAACTTTTTTTTTCCTGAAAGGAAATAAAATTTGAGGAAGATCTGGAGAGGTTTGACAAGTCCCGGAGCATTTGAAACATAACTTTTTTAGGTAGAAAGGTTGAAAAATGGGGTATGTTGAGAGCTCCGCGGTCACCCATTGCGCTCTGCGCCATATACTTGTTTAAAATAACTTTTTCAATATGGCTCTAAAAATTTTTTGTCAAAAGAGGACCCCCCACAATTCGACCACGGCGCGTCGATTGAGTCTATTTGCAGCGCTCTCCGACGTCTGTGTGACGAGCTACAGCCTGCCAAACTTTGGGAAAGCTGCAATTGGTTGTGTTGCTCGATAAGAGGGGCTTGGCGCTACCGCTCCGCTAACGCTCCGCTCGCGCAAGCCCAATCTGGGTCAAAAAGAGGGCCTGGGCGCTGACGGTCGCTGCGCTCCCTCGCGCCAGGCCAATGTTGATAGGTGAAGAGCAGCAAAAATTGCGAAATAGAAGCTATGCATGCTCTAACAAAACAAATTGAAACATAGAAATATTTAGTAGGAGTGGCTTAAACTAAATTCTGTGCGTACTATAAATTTTTTTATTAAGTCAAGCTGATACGATCCCAACTTTAAAAAATTCAGGTTTCTTAAGTAATATTGAAAATTTTTCGGGAGCGGCAGTTTTATGTGGTGTACATCGGATTCATTCAACTCCAAGGTTTATCTATCAAATCCCCAGAAAATTGCTTATCATTGCATATTTCAATTGCTTGAGCGTTGCTTTTATTGAGCAATTTGTGACAAGAAAGTCAAAATCGGATCAAAGTATGTGGTCATATTAAAACCGCTGAGCAAAGGACGAGTTTTGGCTGCAAATGATAGTGATACGCGTCGATTTCTCCGCATCACTGGTCATTTGCAGCTAAAACTGCGATCCATTCTTGTACCAATCCGCTCAGAGAGACAGTACAGATTTCATCTAGCCAGGTGGCTGTGATACAGCACCAAAATTTCGCTGAATCCCCAGACATCTGACCAGATGGAAACCCAAAATCCGTCGATAGATCACCAGCTACAAGACGGCAAGCTACGCATAAACACCCGGTGACAGACTCTAGGTCATTCCTGTTCTACCGTGGTCTCTATGCCTAGCTTGCCAGTCTTGTACAACTCCTGTCAGTTTCCAATCGACCAATCTCAGGCGCAATCTCAGGCCGAGGATTCAGGCCTAGGAGTGCCAAAGAGCTCCAGTTCTGTCGGTCTTTGGCAAAACCCTGACCCGAATCCTCAGGCTGGGGGTCTTAAGATGTGAGCATCGTCAGCCAGCTGAGTGTTACTCTAGTCATGACACTGCCAATGGATGGCTGGCTCTGCCGCATGACTGAGAGGAACAGCCCAGAGGGCGGACGGCGGCTGGGTCTGTTTCGATGTGCAATGGATCCAAGGGGATAAGTAGCGCATTGCACTATCGACACAGCCTGGCTGAACGTTGCCGGAAGGAGATGAAGGTGGAGGTGAAGATGAGGGCGATGGTGGCGAGGAGATGAGGAGATAGTTTGAGGTGCTCGGTTTTGATGCTCTGGGTTTGAGGGGACAGTATTTATGGAGGACTGATGAGAGTACACAGTCGGTGTAAGCACAGCTGGATTTGATGCCCTGATGTGAGGATAAAGATTGATATCTATTTGAAAAGTTATGCTGAGAAGTTCTGGACTGCCTGAATCCTTGGTGTCTTGGTGACGATAAATTTATCCACTCATGATGACAATCACATCACAATCAGATTATTTAAGAAAGCAAAGCAGCAAATTTTTCATTAGTCTGTCAAGATAAACCGAAAATTGACTAAAATGAGCGAATCGGCTGATAAAAATTTCTAAAGTCAGACTTTTGCTTATTTATGAAAAAAATAAAAATGTAAAAATGTTGAAGCCCTATTTAAATTGATCGCATTCAACGAAGTAGGCCATAAATTTCTGGCAACTTATGCGGTCTCAGAGTTTTTTTTGTAAACATGTTCTATCAAACATTCAAATCTTTTTCAGCAATTTTTTGGGGTCGTTCGCGGCAGCAAAAATCTACACCACCCTCGCCTTATTCCCTTCTTTTCTTCCTCTTTTGCTATTATCAACGACTCTTCATTCATTCAATTGTCACTAATCGCATCACTCATCGCTTTTCAAACAATCAGTAGTTTAGTATTGCATCAAACTCTTAGAGCAGCCTTCAGCTCTTTTAGAAAAAAATGTTAAAATTAAAAAATTTCAAAAAATATTGGAAATTCTCCGAAATCACAGAATCGTCCTTCATACTGTCTGTGGCCAGCCGGTTAGTCTCCGTGCCGCCGTTGCTGGAGACCAACGGTGGGGGGGCTGTGAACTTCATGGAGGCCTTAAGTACCCACAGCCCATCTTCCAATCAGGGTATAACCCATCCGTGGGCTTCGGCTTCCCCATCGCCCATGCCTGCCTCTACTTTGCCTTCGCGTTCGGTCAAAGCCTAAGCCATACTCGCCTACGCCTGGTCCAAAGGCCACGGCTCACTTCTTAGGCTTTTGGAGACAGTTTTGCTGGAATATGGAGCAAAAATAGATGCTTGCTTTTTGCTTTAAGTTAATGCGTCAAAAAATAGCTGCAGATATAAATAAAAAAGGCTTTGATAAAGTGGACTGATTTCGCTGGATGATGTCCACTGGGTTCCACAAAATTGCTCCGCTCCGGCTTCAGTGAGAAATGCAGCTTCAACCTGTCCAGAGGTCGGGCAGCTCTTCCCAGCTCCCATCGACAGCCAATGAACGCTATGCTCTGCAGTACAACAGCCAGGGACCTCCATCAACAGCTCCGGCCTTGCCATCACAGTGGAGCCTGCCTCCTTCAACTCCCCCACCACCCTACCGCCTTCACCCAAGCAGCCTAGTTAGTCGGCTCCATTTATTTTTCTCCACCTAGCATAGATGACATGTTAGGGATGATAACCCAAGATCATTGCATCTAGCGGTTGTGTCGGGGACATGCGTTCAATTTGAAACATGAGCTACACGAGTACAGCTATTGAGAAAGGAGGGCCGCCACCTGCCCTGCCCAAAGTTGCCACTTTTCTGCCCACCCTACCTCTGCCTCAGTCAAACCTCCCCTTTGTCTTATCCTTTCTACAGTTCACTCTTTCCCTTTGCCAGAAGCGAACTGCTTAGCGGGAACGGCAAAGATATGGAGTCTCCTCCAGCCAAGCCTAGGCATCCGAGTGGTCTTGCCAAAACGATAGCCTTGCCAAAAAGGTTTGGTTAAATTTTGAGCTCTTTGGTTAATGAACAGTTATACAAATTAGGGCTTTTGGGGGGTTGCAGTGATTGTAGAAGACAAGGAAAAGGGAATTTTTAGGGTCTGTGGAACGCAGTCGACGACGCTGAAAAAAGAGTGAAAGGATGAACTGCGGCAGCTGATGATAGGACAGCGGCAGAAAATTGATGTTGCACCAGTTTGATCACCTGGAATGTTTCATCAATTTTAAACAATTCGTTCAATTCGTTCAATTTTTAAAAAAATTTGGATTAAACTATGTAGCAGAAGGGCCAGAGAATGCTTCTTGCGCACGATTAAAACCAAGCTGTTACGTTTTGGAAATGTTGGATGCTGTTTGAAAGGTGGATGCTCAGAAAAGCAAACAATAATTTTCTGCGATTCTTAGAAGAGGATCAAACCGAGCTAATAACAAGAATTATCCAACCTAATTCTTAGCCTTTCAAACCGAATACCCTCTTACCCTTACCTTCCTATATAATTCTTACCCATTTTTCTTAGCTTGCTCAGACGTCAGTTCCACTTTACCTGTAGCTGTACCTCTAGAACCTATTCCTTTTACCTATAGTTCGCTAAAGCCATTATTCGCTTAACGACAGAATAAAACCTTTTTTTGATCTGCACCAGAAAAACTTCACTTTCTCAATTTCACAAAAATATATGGCCATACTGAACATGCGTAGAGGAAGATGCACATTTAAGCCCTGGCGTAAGCAAAGAGAACAGAAAATGCGCAATGCCGAAGACCATAGATTCTGTGGATTACTCTTGAATGGCAACGATGTACAGGGTTTACACTTTGAATGGGGGAAGAGGAGATGCTACGACCATACCATACCACTAAGGCTGATGGAAGGAGATGCTACGACCCACCTACGACTAAGCCGCTGAAATTAGGTAGACAAAAGTGTGCAAAAAGGATGGCAACAAGAGGATTGTGCAAAAAGGATGGCAACAAGTCAGTTTGGTTTCGCTTTCACGAATATGCCTGGAGCATTCATAAACACTTAATTGCCATGTCAGTTCTCAGAAGAGGAATCACCGCATTCACACCCTGCATTCTTGAGTCATTAATTGACGCGCTTTGATACTTATTTTTTGCCAATTTTACCCCACATTCAATCCGAAAGTTTGAAACAAAATCTAAGCCAGAAGCTTCACAGCAGTTTCTCAATCCTCAAATCCCAATTCTTGAGCAATTCCCTCCAAAATATGCCCAATCATTTCCAGAGTGGAAGAGTGAGCTCGGCTCTGCCAGTCAGAGGGTGCCAGCGGGAGCCAAATGCAGCCGCTTCCTCAGCCTCGCAGTTCAGGCCTACCCTCCTCAGCAGCAGCAGCAGCAGGGCAGCAACCAGGCCGCCATCTACGGCAACGAAGCCTCTCCACCGCCTCCAGCAGCCAGGGCTCCTACGGGGGCAGTGGGGGGCAGGCAGCAGCGCCCAGCTAAAAGTGCCATAGCTTCGTGTTCGACAGGCACAGATGCATCTGCGATCTCTACGCCGCCTCTGCGCAGAGGCCGCCTGCTCAGTTGGCTAATGTTTCAACTGGTATTAGAGTAGGCTGCGAAGCCTTTCAAAAGTGATCCAGAAAGCATTCATCTTGCCATCGTTGATTATGGACTTAGATCGCAGCTTTTATTAACGGTTCTGTATAGGAAGTCGTAAATACTTGATCAGATTGTCTGGATTGCTGATAATTTGCCTGGTCATACACCTTATACTATACCTCAGGCTCCTTATTGCTTGAGTGAATCACTTCTCAACAAGCAGCTTTCTTTCTTCTGGCAGCATCAACACCCTGGCAGGCTTCGAGTACGGAGAGGTGAAGCCAACCTGTCCAGCCAACTCTGTGGACACCGCAGGGCAGACTGTGGACTCTTTCTCCGTGAATGGGGACGGAGACGAAGACATAGACCAGCTGCCGGGAGAGAGAAGACCTCCAGCAAAAGAACCTCCGCCAGACGAATTGCCACCGGACGAATTGCCTCAAGACGAATTGCCTCCAGACGAATTGCCGCTAGACGAATGGGTACCAGACGAACTGCCACCGGAGGAACTACCTCCTCCAGACGACTATGATGAGTTGCCGCCTCAAGAGGATAAACTTCCTCCGCCCCCTGGTGAACATGATGACTACGCTTCACCACCCAGGAGGAGAACAGTCCAGACTCCGACATAGCCAAGACCAAGGCATCAGACCAAGGCTAGCTCTCTGGCTTCCATTTTGACTATGAAACCGACCCCTGACTCAAGAGGATAAATGTTTAAGATAATCTAAAAACAACTACTGAAAAATATTAATTCCAGAAACAATCAATGCTTGAGGAGGCTGTCTACGAGGAGAGGAGGAAATGCTGCAGCGTCTCAAAGGCTGGGAACTGCTCCAGAAAATTGCGATTGCATTCGCCTGTGCCGACAAAATCAAGTAAGATAAGCTGCAAAGCCACACCTAATCACAAAACTAGTAGTTGAATCGATTCCTGCCTAGCTATGAAACATCCCTGAAGCGGGAAATCCAAAAGCAGCTCAGTCCCAGCGCACCTCTGGACGGCCCAGAAACTCTATTCGGAAACTGGGGCGAGCCAGCAGAACTCTTCCTTCTCAACTTTTGCACTGGGCCTCTCCCGCCTTCCAGTATTTTATTCTTTGCCCTCTATCCAACTATTAGAGCTTGAAATTGGGCAGTCAGCGAGATGCCTCCTGGACAGATCTTCCACCGCCTCCGTCAGCTGAAGCAAGAGCTGAGTCGCAGCAGACGTCAGTCTCCCAAACGTCGAAGGTCCAGAACCCTCCAACACTTTACCGCTCACTTTCAAAATTTGCACTTTTTCGGAGGGGTTTTTCTCTGTAGTTCTTGTGTTGACGCCCAATGCTGCTGGTAGTAGCATGACGCCTGCCCCAGCTGCCTATCGGTCGCTGGGTGAGTAACAGCCCTCTGAAAGTGAGCGGTAAAGCCTGGTGAGCGGTAAAGTCCTGAGCCCATCCAGAAGACACCTGCCTGCACTGAAGCTGCGTCCTTTGGGCAAGCAGTGGCTTCGGATAAGGTAGGAAAGGAAATACAAATTTGAAATATATATTTGAGTTTTTTTAAAATATTTGGGGAACATTTTGGAATGATAGAGGGTTGCACGGTAAAGTTTAAAATTTAGTGATATGATTAGAAAGGGGTAAGTATCTCATGATTATAGCACAAGAGGGTGAAAGTGGCAAAAATTAGAAAAAGTTACGAGAACAATTTTTGTGATGGTCATTTGGAATAGAACAATGTTTGGAAAGGTCTCCGAAAAAGAGAAGGGCACAGAAGCGGGGAAGGCTGGAGCGAATTTCGTCAAGTTCGAAGTATTAGCCACGAGAAGGAAAAAATTGAAATAAATCAAACACTTAAAATAGAAAAATGCGCTTATTTTTAGCAACCTTGCAGTGTATTCGCCTATCGAAGCCAAGAACTTCGAAAATTGGGCCTTACAAACTACAGATATTTGAAATGGATGAGGACCGATATGCCATCATATTTGTCAAATCATTTTATTAGTTATATTTAGAAAGTTTTTTTACTTGTTGATTGAGGTGCCAGTGCATAGTCATCATATTTGTCCAACCACTATATTTGTCCAGTTATTTGGAATTTTGTCACAAAAAATAAAAAGAATCAGCTTTAAGCAGCAGACCTCAGATGTTTAAGATTTTTGAAGCAAAATGAATGAAAAGTGAATCGCTCAAAGCTCCAGCAGTTTGCAAAGATAGAGATGAAGTCATCTGTTGAATTAATGGCAATAATTATCATCGAATTATTTCCCTTAGTAAGTCTGCCAAATCTGCCGCGCCAAGTAACATTCCCCATAGCAAAGCATTCTTTAAAAGCAGATATCAGCCTTCTCCGATATTTTAATCACTATAACGTCATGGCTACGGTTAGTCTAGTGAGTTCCTGATGTGCAAATGCAAAATATCATCAACAATAAAGCAAGGGTAAACTTAGTGTGAATAACATAGAATAACATTATTCATTTGTTTTTTTCGACGAACGCGTTCAGAATCTCCCTTGCTCTTAGTTTGTAGAAAAGAATTTAAAGATAATTTAAGATAAGATAATTTAATAAACTAAATAAATTAATCAATGACGCATTTCCATTCCTATTCACATAAGGTTTTCAATTCAAGCGCCTGCACTTTTAAAGTGTCCAAAAATTGCGCTAATGCAGAATGACGCAAATTATTCAGATGTAAATTGCTCCAATAATGCGAGTAACGCATTTGGTCTGCGCAGCGATTGGAAATGCTCATCCTGTAGTCATCCACTGGAACACAGATTGACAGCATTTATTTCAACAGAAATTGATTACTTTAAACAAGAAAAAAATTCTAAGAGATTGATTACAAGTCACGTTAGAACAGTCATGATGGCGGGTCACACGGTAGAACAGAATCATGACGGTAGATCACACGTTAGAACAGCACCCAGTCAGCTAGACAGCTTTTTTGCGCTAAGCAAGTTTTTGGACAGTAGTTTCAGACGAATTGGGAGTAAAACTTTTTAGTGCACAATTTCAAATCAAAAATTGCGACCTGACCTAGCCTTTATGCTGAAAGGATGATGCGCGTTCAATAACGACAAGCTTTAGACGGGAGATTTTTTCTTCCACTGCATTGAAGGGATGAGGCTAATGACATAATGACATACTTGTTCCATGAAAATTACTCAAAAGGCGATTCCTGAAGCCGTTGTCTCGCTTCAATTTGACTGTCAACTTGCAGTATCAAGATATCTTGGAACAACCTATCCGAGGCTCCCTTTCGTTGTTTCCTTATCTAATCTGACTTACAGACACTCACCGGGATAATAGAATGAAGTTCACGATGGTTGTGATGGCTTTGTTGGTGGGCTGGGCGATGGGAGCACCAGCGAAGCCTTCTAAGGCGGCAAATAGAGGCCGTTACACAGCGGAACAGCTGCAAGCCTCTCGTCAAGCCACTCGGTTGCTCAGTTCCTTTTCAATTCTACGGAAACCCCAGAAAATGAAAGCAAGAAAATTTATTGGAGCAGAAACAGAAATTGATGGAACATGTGGTCTTTTGAGAGCCTCGATGGTGCGTATGCTGAAGCGAGGGAAGGGAGGCAGAAGCGCTGCTGAGGCCCAAGCAGCTGTGCAGGCCCATGAGAAGAAGATGGGCCAGCTGGCCGAGTGTCGCAGCAAGCTGGCCAGTCTTGGGGGGCATGGGAAGGCCAAGGTCATGTTTTCTATCCACCTGCACTTTTCCATCAAACATTTCAGCCTCTGCTTCTTGCAGACAGCTGAGGAACTGGCAGAGACGGAGAACGTGATGCTTGTGGAGGAGGACATCTTGCTCAGTCAGCAGCAGGCAGATGAGGCACTTGGCCACTGTCAGGAGGCTGTCGCCGGCTTCCCCGAGTACCAGCAATTCGACCTTGCCATAGACACCTCAGCTCCGGTTTGTGGCTTTGCTGAAACATCTGATGGTTGTCAAAGGGGCATGCTGCTTGCAGAGCAAGCGTCGAAAGCGTGGCGCCTTTCTAGACTTCAATGTCATTCCGCAGTGGAAATTCAATGTGAACTCCACTGAGAGTAAATGCATCTCAGTGTTCATTGACAGCACAATCAGTTAATCCCCCTTTATCTGCTCAGAAAATGTTCGGCTCTAAAAATGGGCCGATTTCAGCCAGTGAGGAAGTAAGGAGCGGCATTATCGAATCCTTCAACTACATCCAGTTCTCCTCATCCATCATTGCTTTCTAATTTTTAAATCGAAATTGTCTGATGCTGTCTAACAAAAATTGCAGAAGAAAATAAAGCTGAGCTGAACTACAGAATGCTTGCAATCAATTGGAAGGTCAACCGTTAGCTGCGTCTGCTTCACAGTGGAATCGAGCGAAGCTGATTGTCTGGCCAACGTTTATGACAATTGCATCATTGTTGTTGATTCTGGCTCTGGCGGTTGGTCAGAGATTTCTAAGACGATTAGAGAGCCTTTGTTGGTCTCTGTAGGATGCGGAGGCTATTCCTACGTCGGCAATACAGCTATCGGCCAAGAGATGGGCATCTCCAACAACTGCAGCGATACCACGGTCATGCTCACTTTTACTTTATATCTTCTATTATTTCTTTCTTAGATACCTTATAGAATCAATTGCTAGAATTTTTGACCGCGGAGCAGCCCGAAGGGCTGCTCCGCGGTCTATAGAGGTTACTAAACTGTTGTCCTCATATATATATATATATATAAATATATATATATATATATATATATATATATATATATATATATATATATATATATATATATATATATATATATATATATATATATCTGGAAATGCTGTCCACGGCCGAATTCTAAACGGATTTTGACAAACTATTTTTCCTGAAGGGTAATGATATTTTAGGAAGATCTGGAGGGGTGGAACCGGTTTCCTAGCATTTGAAACATTGCTTTTTTGGGTAGAAAGTGTGAAGTGCACTATTCAATGACGTAGGAGTAGATGAACGATCTGGGTCGTGAGAACCGGCTCTGGCAACCTCATCCCTTCCCTCGCTCCCCCTCTGTCTCTTTCTTACACCTCTACTCACTCTTCTTCTTTCCTATGACCTGCTGAAAGAGAGAACGAGTCAAAATGTTTATGTTGCAAAGCTCTGCAGAAGAATTGCACAGCTTTTTGGCAGCAGTTGAGTGATTGCTCTGGATGCCTATTCCATCGGCATGGACAGCATCCCCACCAACTTCCCCAGCTTTAGCACCAACATGGCCATGCTGCGCAACTCCAACAACATCGTCCGGACAACCAACTGCTTCATCACCAACTGCCTTCCTTTGGCCTTATTTCACCTCTCCTCCTACCTGCACAGTGTGCACAGAAGGAGGCAGAGTTGAAAGGCATCGAAATAGCAGAAAGCCTTCATTTGTTACCCCTGCGGGGCAAAGAAGCAGGCTTTTGCTGTTCCGCCAGTTCTTGAATGCTAGGGCCAATCGCTACTGGATGCAAGCAACTAAACCAAGGAACCCTTTCGGTTCAACTGCCCCCTGCCCTGCTAGCAGCCGGCTAGCAATGCCCTCCTCACATCGGAAGAGGACAGCCTGCAATCTTTTTGGGTTGGAAAGCTATTCTGACAGTCTGCTGCTACTGCTATGCGATCACGAGCTGCATCTTGCTGCCAGTTCTGAGCTTTCACCCTGCATGGTCTGGCTGACCTACTGCCAACCTGGCAATTGGCAGATTGCACGTCAAAAGGGCGGAATCTCTCCTTTGCTGACCAGTGGGTGCAAAGTGAAAATCCCGTTCGCTTTTGCCCCTGTCCCAGAAATGCTGTTGAAGCATTCTGAGATTGGGAATCTACAGCCCTGCTTTGCTTCACGTATCATCCTACCAGGCAGCCTAGGTTGCCACAAGGCTACCCCATCCGTGTGGAGCCCAGCGGGAGGGAATAGCTGCCCTCCAGCCCCTCACCATTCCTGCTTCCACCGGAGTCCTGCCTCCATCCGCGGAAATCCCCTGGTGACATGCACTGGCCAGTTTCTTCACCAGACCCTACATTGTGATGGCATTAGGGAAGGACAGGGGAATCCCAGAGCTCTATCTTGATGGACTTATCTCTGGGATCTTCGTACCAGTGTTGAGCAAGCTGGCGCAAAAGCAGAAGAAGGGAAGCCCCTCAGCAGCTCAAGAGAGAGGATTTCGTCATCAATGATCATCAACACATCCAGGACCAACAGAACGAGGCCCCTTTGTCTGCACCACTTCATCAGCCTATTCGTCAAGAGCCAAAAAGCGGCAGCTGCATCCTCTCCTGGAGCAGCAAGCCCAGATTGGCAGCTGCCTGTTCAAGGCCGTACACAACAAGACTCCACCTCCTTGCCCCCCTTGCAACCTTCCGACTCTTACACACCGCCACGCCGCCCTTCTTTCTCACTCTCCGCAACACCCCCCCCCCCCCCACAACCCCGTTCCCTCTGAAACCCGTCCGAGCACCACCCATCCCTATCCCTCCTTCCTGTGAGCAGAAGCGGAGAGCTTGGCTGCAACCCTGTCGACATTACACCCCTGTTGCATGTACCACTCAGGCTCCCACTCCACTCACGTCCTTCCTGCTAGGACAATCGTCCTCAGCAGCATCCTCACAACTCCCTTTATCCCTTCCTTTTCCCTCTAGAGTCTAGCGCTGTTGCGTTTCATCTGTTCCACTGCACATCTCACCACTCCCCTCCTTTCTAGCATCTTATCCTCTTTTCTATTATCCCCTAAGCATTCTGACCAAGCCAACTTATAATCCGTCTGGAGCTGATTCTGGACTGAGGCCGTGCAAGTCTACTTTTGCACAAAAGGATGACTGGGCTGCTCTTTGGAACAGTCTCCCTGCAGCAAGCAAACAAGCAGTTCTCTTGAAATTACGCATTAGCAGTTTTGATGAGACTCCTTGCAAGCACCAGTTTGAGCGACGAGCCTGGTGGAGAAGAATAAATGCAACTCAGACGGGCAGACGAAAGTTAGAATGAAAAAATAACAATTAGTCTGCCTAGTTTGCGCTTGCATCATCAGCAGCGGGCACAGAAACGAACGGAGGAACTGAATGCAATGAAAAGACAGGAGTAAGATAGGCTCAGTTTCAGTATAGCTGCCTCTTCTAATAGTCCTACAATACTCTCCCCCCTTTCTCTCTCTCTGTTTCCTCTACATTCCTTTCCTGCTTCTTCCACACCTCATTTCCTGCCACAGTCCCTCCTTTTTAGCACTGGTGAGTAGGGCCGGAGTTGGAGATGCCG
>JASANA010002572.1:0-13794 GCA_030248095.1 Ptycholaimellus sp. GST1_10
GGTCGGCCAATTGTAGCTGATCGGCCAGCTGGTGCCTGTTGCCCACCTGCTCCACTCTTGCATGGCCGCAACCAAGCAGGCGCCCGGCCGCTGCTCGAAACTCCTCGTGTCGCAGGGTGTAGATGAGGACGTTGATGGAGGAGTTGATAGCTGGAGGGGTTTGGCCAAATTGTTGTGGCACATTTGAAAAATGGCAAAAATTCGTTTTCAGCCTAAGCCTTTTTGCCAAAACATAAGCAAATCATTGAAAGAGGCAAATGCTTGAAACGTTGGTTAATTTTTTCAGATTTTGAACAATTCTAATAAAAGCTGGGAAAAAGGAGAAGAGTTGGAAACCGTTGCCGATGGGTATGATGGAGCCAAGTGGCTGAGCCATGTTTTCAGGGACCAGGGCCACCACGGCGTAGAAGATGAGGTTGGGAGTGAAGGAGAAGAGCGTAAAGCCCGCCAGTACTGGCAGCAGTGTACGCGTCACCCGCTTCTGGATAGATTTTGATAGTTTTATAATCCACCAGTATTTTATGATACTTTATATTTTATGAAGTCGGGGTTTTCCTTAAATTGGACTGCGGACATTCTTTCCTAAACAAAATATCCAGGAAAAGATAGTTAAAATTACTCTCTCTTGCTATTTTCACGGAATGAAATGCATTTTAATCCCTTTATTCTATTGCATCCCCTGAAAATGCAAGGCACCATTCGCTGTTTGGAGGCTTCGCTCAGACTGTGCGCAGGGTGGAAGCAGTGCTTCAGGACGATTGCCGCATTCAGGGACACCACCACCAGGGCTGAAAATGCAAGGCACCATTCGCTGTTTGGAGGCTTCGCTCAGACTGTGCGCAGGGTGGAAGCAGTGCTTCAGGACGATTGCCGCATTCAGGGACACCACCACCAGGGCTGAAAATGCAAGGCACCATTCGCTGTTTGGAGGCTTCGCTCAGACTGTGCGCAGGGTGGAAGCAGTGCTTCAGGACGATTGCCGCATTCAGGGACACCACCACCAGGGCTGAAAATGCAAGGCACCATTCGCTGTTTGGAGGCTTCGCTCAGACTGTGCGCAGGGTGGAAGCAGTGCTTCAGGACGATTGCCGCATTCAGGGACACCACCACCAGGGCTGAAAATGCAAGGCACCATTCGCTGTTTGGAGGCTTCGCTCAGACTGTGCGCAGGGTGGAAGCAGTGCTTCAGGACGATTGCCGCATTCAGGGACACCACCACCAGGGCTGAAAATGCAAGGCACCATTCGCTGTTTGGAGGCTTCGCTCAGACTGTGCGCAGGGTGGAAGCAGTGCTTCAGGACGATTGCCGCATTCAGGGACACCACCACCAGGGCTGAAAATGCAAGGCACCATTCGCTGTTTGGAGGCTTCGCTCAGACTGTGCGCAGGGTGGAAGCAGTGCTTCAGGACGATTGCCGCATTCAGGGACACCACCACCAGGGCTGAAAATGCAAGGCACCATTCGCTGTTTGGAGGCTTCGCTCAGACTGTGCGCAGGGTGGAAGCAGTGCTTCAGGACGATTGCCGCATTCAGGGACACCACCACCAGGGCTGAAAATGCAAGGCACCATTCGCTGTTTGGAGGCTTCGCTCAGACTGTGCGCAGGGTGGAAGCAGTGCTTCAGGACGATTGCCGCATTCAGGGACACCACCACCAGGGCTGAAAATGCAAGGCACCATTCGCTGTTTGGAGGCTTCGCTCAGACTGTGCGCAGGGTGGAAGCAGTGCTTCAGGACGATTGCCGCATTCAGGGACACCACCACCAGGGCTGAAAATGCAAGGCACCATTCGCTGTTTGGAGGCTTCGCTCAGACTGTGCGCAGGGTGGAAGCAGTGCTTCAGGACGATTGCCGCATTCAGGGACACCACCACCAGGGCTGAAAATGCAAGGCACCATTCGCTGTTTGGAGGCTTCGCTCAGACTGTGCGCAGGGTGGAAGCAGTGCTTCAGGACGATTGCCGCATTCAGGGACACCACCACCAGGGCTGAAAATGCAAGGCACCATTCGCTGTTTGGAGGCTTCGCTCAGACTGTGCGCAGGGTGGAAGCAGTGCTTCAGGACGATTGCCGCATTCAGGGACACCACCACCAGGGCTGAAAATGCAAGGCACCATTCGCTGTTTGGAGGCTTCGCTCAGACTGTGCGCAGGGTGGAAGCAGTGCTTCAGGACGATTGCCGCATTCAGGGACACCACCACCAGGGCTGAAAATGATCCAAAGCGCGTCAAACTAAACAAATGCTGGGTGCTGTTTAATAGACCCAGGGCCAGGGACGTGAAATTGTAGAGGAGCAGCACCACTCTGGGCACCACTTCTATCACCACACAACGGCTCGCTGTCGTTCGGGAAAGATTGCCAGCCATGAAGCCAAGGGCGGCCCTTAAAGGGAGGGTATCAGAAATGACAGTGTCACCAATTTGACTGAGACTTAATTGGAAGATAGTAGGTTGTGCATGTATCTTGCAAGGCATGTTAGCTACTCCCAAAACTGCTCTGACTTTCAGATAGAGCATTGTTAAATCACCCATTTTAAAAGCTAGATATTGATTGTAAAATGATCAAACCCACTGTAGCTCACCTGAGCAATTTGTAAATAATGTGAAATATAAAGTGCTTGGGTAGAAAGGCAAGCTTTCCGGCTAGAAGAATCTTGACAAATTTTAAGCTATATTGCATGTTAAAGGGCCATATAGAGAACAATGATGCTAAAAAGTGTGGCAATGTTCGTTTGAATGATGCTTTGTGATGAAATACAATTTTTTGACAACACCAGATAATTTATTTAGCTAAGTTTTAACACTTGAATCAATCAACCAAACGTTACGTACAAAAGCAATAAATCAAGTCATTGAAACATCGTCTATCTGGGTAAGTCAAAATGTAGGGAGCAGTCACATTTTGGGCTGCGCGCTAAACAGCGCTTCAATATTGTTGAACTTTTTTGGCTAAAAATTTAGATTTTAGTTATATCCAGTCACTGTTGAGCGGGGAAAAGAGGGGAACAAAAATTGGATTTTTGGCGAATTTTTTTATGCCCAAAATTTGCCACCCCTATCTTATAACATGGGAAACTTTCGGATTTTTTTCTCAAAATTTTTACTTAAAAGTGCTAAAACCAAATATGCCTGCAAGCTTACTTCATAATAGCCTTCTCATAAAAAAAAATCCAGCACGATCTGAGAGGGGTGACATTCCTGATACTCTCCCTTTAAAGTAGGAGTGGAGGAGGTGAGAGCCGAGGAGAAGAAAAGGAAACCCAATGAGGCCGATAGGAGCGGCGAGGAAGCCAAAGCGACGAACGACCCTTTGATGGTTGAGATTGAAGTAGCTGATGGGTAAGAAGATGGCCCAGAAGCGGTCTCCGGCCACCGCCAACATGCACAACTGCGTCCAGTACAGCCCCACTACTGCTACCTCAACAGAATTAAGGCCTTCAATCAATTCTTGTTCAATTTCCCTGTTTTCCCTGTTTTTATGGAATGTTAAAATATTTATGAAAACTTGAAAATACTTAGGGGATTTTTTTCTGAGAAAGGGCAAGCGGGTGAGAGGCTTATTCCGAGAGGGAGATTGCGGGAATGAGCTTTTTTGCATCAGATGCCAAAATTTTTGAAAAAATGCTGTCTCGATTTCTTCTCATGTATACTAGCATAGGATTAAAAGAGTTGATAAAAAAGCGGTGAACAAGCATTATTTCTCCTTCTTTCCTCAGATAAATTCTGAGCTCCCAAAGAAAGGTTTTCTCACGGAGAACATAGAGAGGCAGAAGCCGACAGTGGCCAATCGATCGGGCGATGAGACGAGGTAGACAACTGCCATAATCACACTGCCCAAGCCTTGCAAGGCCCTAACTACACAGGCTAGCGAAAGGGCGAAACAAGCTGGAGAGGAACCAAAGGTGAAGTCCGCCACTGCCAGCAAGCTGACCAGATCAAAGCAGTCTTGTTGTCGAATCTGTTGGAATCGCGTCACAACGACCAGTGTTAACGTATTACCTGCAGATTAAACTCCGAGTGCCCTAAGCCTGCTATGAAACTGACTCACCCAGTACGGCTAGTATTCCAAAGAACAAAAGAGCAACGTCGAAATAAATATAATGAATATCCAGCACTTCCATTTTAGTCGCATCCAAACCGCTGTTCATTTTGGTGTGCTCAGTTTTGCCGGGAAGAAATTTTCGTTCTCTTAATCAGACCATCAAAAGACAGGTGGCAACATGTGTCAAAACTTTTAGTGCACATGTGAAACCCATTAGGGCTTACCCTTGTTGATGCAGTGACAATGGCTATTTGATGAAACCTCAAAACATATTTTCAAGTTTCAGTGTTGCTATCTTTTCTTTTCATTTATCCATCACAGAGTGTGGAGTCAAACAGATACACGGACAAGGTGCACTGGATCGTGAGGATAGAGGAGAGAATGAAGAAGTGGTGATGGGAATCATGAGATAGTTGAGTCACCATTGAGCACCGCCCCAACAGCAGACAGGAAGGCCTTCCGCCCGCTCCAAGCTTCCTCCGCCGTCAGCCGCCTCCACCACGTGGCAGCCCTCTCAGGCCAGAAGGCGGCCCCTGCTCCACCTCCCGCACTCTCAGAGGCAAAGTGGTTCAAGCCTCGAAGATTGGAGTTTGGCAAAGGGAAGAAGATGGGAAGAGGATGGGATTTAGCTGATGAATATATTTCAGGTACGCCAATGGTGCACGATGTAGACTTGAATAAAAATTAAATTAGTTTGTGGAATCCTGTTTTAATTCCGTTAAAATGTCATAAATAGTAGTTTTTCTTTTCAAAATTTAATAGAAATACTGATGTCGGGGTAGGAGGAAGAGGTGAGGAGTGGGGATGTTGAAATCCTAGGACCAGAGGGCATTGTCGCTGTGTGCGATGTGATTGGGGAGGATGAGGATGCACTTCTTGCTGAGGTTGGCAGGCTTGATGATGCCGAGGATGATCATGGTGTTGCGTAAGGCCAAGAACTCCGCCACCAAAGGCTTATCAAAGGGTCCAGAGAAGAGGTCGGGAGCCAATGAGCATGGGCCATATGAAATGCAGAGGGAGGGAGGCGTCTCCCAGGTGGAAGTTTACCATTTCCCCTCACCCCCACACTCCCATGCCCCAACAGTTGCTCCCAGGCCTCTTTAACAGGTAAGGATGAAAAGAGGAAAATCACCATGCTAGGCATGAACATGAAGCAGATGGCGAAGAGCACCCCGGAGGCGACAAAAAGGAAGGCCCTATACTATTTCTAGGCCACAAGAAAATTGTAAAGCTCAACAGGGAGGTAGGCCTTGGAGAGGAGGTAGGCCTTGGAGAGGGAGACGGTGGAGTCCTTGCCACGACACTGCTGCTCAAAGCCCTGCTCCACCAGCCAGTGCTTGTACTCCATCTGCCAGCAGCTCCAGAAGATGTCCTGAGAGTCGCTGAGCATGCATGCCAGATCACGGAGGCAATGAGAGAGGCTCTTGGAGTAGGTGTAGGTCTGGTAGTGGGCAAGGTTGAAGCCAGCATCACCACTGAGAAGATGAGTGGGGTGAGTGGTTGAAGGTCATTTGGGGCATCGGTGAGGGGGAGAAAGGGACACACATTTAGGCTGGCCTCGATGTTGGAGAGGAGGGTGCGCAGGGCAAAGTCATCCAGGCAGTTCTTGTAGAGGGTGGGACAAAGACTCTTCTTGATGAGGGACATCTGCCAGATGAGCATCGATGTAACCAAGTCGCAGTGTAGAAACGAGCCTACGCTGCTCCCTTTCCCGTACATCCTCCTTCAACTAGACCCCCCTACACTGCTTCTTTGTGCCCTCAATAGCCACAAACAACACCCCCTCCTTTCTTTCTTTACGGTGATGTGATTGGGGATTTGGAGGTTCTCTCCAGCTGATGCCTCCTCGCGGCCTCCCTCCAACTGAGAGGCGGGCAGGCTGTGAGGAGTACTATTCAACAAGGTATTATCGGCTATCGCCAATAGATGCGCGGCCATGTTCAACTTGTTAAGCAATGAAATATCTAATCACCAAGTTGGCTCAAGAAATAAATTGACAATTGACAATCAAAGATAGATGGTAACAAATAGGTCTATGTATATTTTTGGTTTCTGAGTCATTTAAATGATAAACAATAATCTAAATAATAATAAATAATTAATAAAAGTAAAAAGCAAGTTTTCGAAAAAATTTCGAATTTCAAGGTCTCAAGTTTCGAGGTTTTTTGACTATAAATCAAGAAATTCAAAAAATTGTGCCAAGTGCACAAAAACGTCCCGAGCCACCACCTAGATGGACTTCCATGCAAAATTTCAGCCAACTTCATTGAAAAACGAGGAGTACGGGCTACGGTACCACACACATATATATATACTAGTAATATAGGTCAGTGGCCGCGCTTCGCGTGGCCACACTTTTCATTCCTTTACAGCATATGAATTATTTAATTTCTTTTTATTTTTTTTGATAACATAAAATATTCATTCCAGTAACTGGTGTTTATTCATCACAGGCATCAAGCATCATCGCTGATAAGAATTTAGTACTGCAGCTCAGCAAAGATCAGCATTTTAAGTTCCACCAGATTTCGAAGTTCCATGGATTAGAATGGAAAATTTAAAGAATAATGACTGTAAGCATCGCAATAAGTCAATGTGATCTCTGGCTTTGAAAATCTGCATATCCCTAATAATGCATACCATTCAACATCAGCTCACTGAGTAGGGCCAAAATCGCGAAAATTGACTTCACTCAATGAGATTTTTTAATATAATTGTTTCAAAAACTTGAAAAAGTAAATGTGCCATCTTAAACATAATTGTTTTGCCTTGAATTTAAAAAAAGTCCGCCAGAAAAAGTTAAGAATTGAATGAGCTACAAAGGAGTAAAGTCAGAAAAGGGACAAAAATGGCGAAATTTGACACGTTTTCAATCATAATTTGCTTTTAAGGAAAAACCGCGAGGACCGTAAAGCATATTTTTCCAAATTTTCCGAGATCTATCCAAAATGCTATCATATACCTGGCTAGACTTAGAAACCATGCCACCCGAGGTACCCTCCAAAAATGGCATCACCCGTATTATATAAGATATCTTATTATATACGCGTGACCCCATTTTGAGGGGGTACCTCGCGCAGTCTGGATTCTCAACTTATCCTAGCATATGATACCATTTTGGATAGAGCTCGGATAGGGCATGATTTGGCAATAGGGTGCACCTGTCCCTGAATCCTAGAAAATAATGAAATCATCGAAAATGTGCTCATTTTCAACATTTTCTGCCTTTTCATAGCTCAATCATTTCTCAACATTTCTTGGCGGACATTTTTTTAAATTTTAGCCTGAACAATTCTGTATAAGATCCACTTTTTACATTTTCATTTTAATTTAATTTTTAGTGTTAAAAATGTCATTGAGTAAAGTCAATTTTTGAGCTTTTGGTCCTACTCAGTGAGCTGATGTTTCAAGGAATTAATTAGTAGGGATATGCAGCTGACCAATTTGGTCCAATGGCTTTGAGTGTAGTGCAGTGAGTGCTTTGCCTTTCTGATCAGCAAAGCTTTCAGAAGCTGGTATATTTTAGAAAGTTGCTGGACTTTAGTATCTTATGCTTTTGAGCAATACATCTTGATGCTTATGATATAAGGCAACAGTCATTATGTAGTAAATTTTATTTCATATATGATCAAAATGAAATGCTTCATGATGTGAAAGGACAAAAAATGTGGCCGCGCGAAGCGCGGCCACTGAACCAAATTACTAGTGTATATATATGCGGACAGACGGACGAAAAATGGGGTAACTGTATAAGCAGGCCTTGGCTGCCCGCCGCTCCGGGCAGGGCGCCAGAGCTCCTCCGGCCTCCGGGCATGGGTGCTACGGCTCCTATGCTTCACCTAGCATGCTTCGCATGCTAGGATACGCTCCGGGGCCTCCGCACCCATGCCCTCCAGCCCCCGGAGCTCTGACTGCCCTGCCCTCCGCGACAGGCGGCCTGCGGCCGCGCAAAAATGATGTCAGACAAGATGTGGGGGAATGCGTGATGCGGCGCCCCACCCACATCCCGTTCTCAACCCCCAACTCCCTCCACCTCCCCCCTCGCTTCCCTATTGACGACACTCACTCACTCTTAGAACTTCTTCTGTAATTGGGCTGGCGCGAGGGAGCATAGCGACCGTCAGCGCCCAGCCCCTCTTTTCGACCCAGGTGTACGTTTTAGGGGTTATTGCTAGATCTCAATTTTGATAAGGCTGCTGCTCCTCACAGAAAGCTCCAATCTTTCTAATTCTTTTTGCATTGGAAAGAGCGGCATTTAATTGACAAAAACTCGCGAGAAATCGCCCAAAAGTGGCAGAACACTAGAGAAAATCGCTCAAAACCATTTGTCCGAACTCCTTCTTCTTCTCCTCCTCCTCCGCATCTATTCAATGGACGATAGTAGGTATTCAATTGGCCAATGGATAAGGGTTCAATCGGCTAGGCAAAGGGATACTGTTTTGGAATTATAAAGCCCAATTAGGTGAATTCTTAAAGCGGCTGTGTGGTCAAGTGGACTGTGCATTTGACTTTAGTCAATTAAAGCTAGGTTCAAACCCACTTGAGTGCAAACTTTTACCTTTTTACCTTCTTTTAAAATCGACTTGGGTCAAGTTAAAGTTCTGTTTAAGTTGATTTTTTACACTTATATTAAAAGTTGAAGAAATATATGGTACCATCGGCAAGCCTAATGTGAATCTCTTTTCTCCCAAAAATTAAAATGGTCCGAGCTAAAAAGCAAGGAAATAAAACTACTACTTGTGGAATCTGCTGAGCCACCTGCATTCTGTTTTGGCGCGCACATGAAAAGAGGTCACTGGACTGCGCGCCAAAACAAAATGCAAATGTCTTAGAAGCAGATTCCACAAGTAGTAGTTTTATTTCCTTGCTTTTTAGCTCGGACCATTTTAATTTTTGGGAGAAAAGAGATTCACATTAGGCTTGCCGATGGTACCATATATATAACAATGTAGATAAATGGAAGAAACCTTCGAGTCTTTGGTAATAACTGCTATGGAAATCGCCACATATGGTACAATCGGCAAGCCAAAATTAAGTCTCTTTCCTCCAAAAATTCCATTGTCCCGAGTTTTAAAGTCGTAGAAATACATCTACTACTAGTGGAATATGTTTTTTACATCGAAAAAAGAGCACAAAAATCTTGCAAATTTGATGCAAGTGAGTTTAAGGAAGCAGATGGTAGGCCGAGGAGTAGAAGAAAGGCCGAAGACTCAGACGATGCCAGCCATCTTGGACACGAAAACTGAGCCAATCACCCCCCTCCCAGATCACAGATAGGCAGTGTTGGCAGGGTCGGAGCAGTCGCCTCCACTGACGCTCCACCATCGCTTCCCCTCCTCTCCTCACTCCTCGCTCCAGCGCCCTATTCACACTAGCCTTTATCATCATGCCTACCTTCCTTTCCAACTTCCCTTTCCGCTCCTACGGCCCCTTTTCTTACAGCAACTCAGCCTTGGCAAAGAGGAAAAAGGCAAACCTTCGCTGCTGCAGTGGCCAGCCAGCCAGGAGGAGATTGCCCCGACGCCTATCTGCCTTCAGCTCCGGGGCTCCTGCGCCCTAGTGTCTCAGGCACCCAATCGGCACAGAAGCTGAGGCCACCCTTAGCCGTGAGCTGGAAGAGTTTGGCGGAGACCCCATCGACGACGGCCAACTCCGCCTCCTCCTCCCACAGCCTTCCTCCCACCTCCCTCCTCAGCTCCACCGCACTCCCGCTCCCGCCCAGCTCGGCCAGCAGACGCCAGCCCAGCCGCCCTCCGCCGCCCAGCCACCCCAGCACCCCCTGTGCCTAGCCCTCCTTGCCAGCGGAGCCCCAGGGGGACAAGGGGAAGGAGGACTGGAGCATTGAGGCAGGCGAGGCAGGCGGGGAGGCCGGGCGGGGCCAGGAAGGCCCTGGCCAGCTGCTCCGGACTCCGCAGCACCGTGAGCACCGAGGAGCGCGGGAGATTGAAGCCTGCTCGACTCGCGTCTAAAACTGCTCCTCTCAGAGAGCCTAGAGGCGGTGGCTGAGGGAGGACTGGCGGCGGAGAGGGCGGCGGGGAGCCAGAAGAAGCGCCCCTCCTCCCCTTGGGCACCGGCCAGCCGAGCGTGCAGGGCCAGGGCCTGGCCGGAGCTGAGTCCTGCGCCCGCCGCCGCGCCCTCAAAGCCCACAGCAGGCTTTGTTCTTGACTATTGGGACAGGACAGAGAGCAAAGGAGAGAGGAGCCTGGAGGAAGTGTCGCTGGGAAAGCTGGAGGCTTTCTGGGCTCTCACTGATGGCCTGCTGTACGCTGGCAGCGACGGCTAGCTGGAGCTGGTCTTTCAAGGCCTTGCCGTAGTAGAAGCCCTGGAAAGGTAGGGCGGCGGGATTGATGGGTGGGAAAGAGGGAAGCCAAGTGCAGCTTGCTGGAAGCTGGAGGAGGCCTGGATGCAAAGTACTGTGAGGTTGTGGTAGGAGCAGAGGCTGCAGGGGTAGCGACAGGAGCAGGAGGAGCGACAGGCCTCCTCCCCTCCCCGCCCGCCCTCCATCCTGCAATTGAGCAGGAGGCTGAATCTCCAGGGCCTCAGGTGCAGATATGGCAGCCGTCACCCCACCCAGACGGAGAGCAGAAGCAGGGCGAGCAGGGCCAGGAGCAGAGCTGTGGCTCCGGCCAGCGTAGAACGGGCCTCCTCACTCAGTCGCTGCACCACACCCCAGAGACCACCTCAACCTCGCTTCACTCTGACGGAAGGAAGGGAAAGATGGAGCCAAGAACTAGCCAGGAGGAGACACGTGTCGCAGCTGACCTCTGCGGACGCGACGGGGGAGGCCAAGGGCAGGGCCGCGATGGAAGAAAGGGGAGTTGCCGCCCAGCCCGCCGCGCTGAAACATGCCTCCGCTCTGAGCCTGCCCCCGTCGGCGCCGCTTCTTTCACCTCCTCCAGAAACCCATTCTCCAGGTGCTTGTCGAACTCCTGGTAGTACTCCTTCCTCTCTTCCTGGCTCATCTTGTCATGGACTTTCTTGGTCCTAGCAAAGGTGGCTCTGAAGTTGCTGGTGAGTGTGGAGGCATCATCCTTGAAGGGCAGGCGAACGATGAACCGCCCGTCCTTGTCTCTGCGCAGGTTCCCATACAGCTCCAGCGTCCTCTTGTCCACCTCCTTGCTGTCGAAGGCGAGTGTGTCCAGGCTCGTCAGTCCGTTGACCGCGTCCGCCAGGTTCTCGTCCTCTGTCTGAGTGAAGCAGCTGATGTGCTGTCCGCAGGCGTAGCCGCTGGTGACCTCGTAGTCCCCGTCCTCCAGGCGCCCCTTGAGGATTGCCCCGAAGGGTGAGTGGACCACCGAGAGGCTGCTGCTGAGTGCCCGCGTCTCCGCCGCGGCAGGCCCCGAGATCTCCTCCAGGTAGTTGGTGCCGAGCAGCACGTCCACCTTGAGCTCCGATGCCATTGCAGGGGGGCTGTTGGTGAAGGTGAGCTTCTTGCAGTTGCCGTTGGTGAGCTTGTAGCCGCTGACGTAGAGGGTACCCGTGACCACCGGCGTAGTGCGGGCCTTGAAGCTGAGTCGGTTCCCATCCGTATGCCGCAGCTCCAGCTCCACCTCGCAGGTCTTCCGCCTCCTTTTCTCCTCCGTCTGGCTGGTGCTTACGTTCATGAAGAACTGTGGGCCCTGCTTGAGGTTGAGCTCCTTGGCGACGTTGCCGTCAATCCAGCTGACATCCGAACACCCGTCCAGCAGCACCACCAGCTCCTTCACCTCCTTCCCCGCTGGGTTGTAGGCGTAGGACTTGAAGTAGGGCAGGACTGTGATCTCGCCGTCGTTGCTGGCCTTCCCTCTGCACGCCGTCGCGTTGCTGGTGGCCTCCTTGTCCGCCGGCTGCTCCTTCTCCTCCCTGTCCTCGTGCAGGCTCGTGTGGTGCTTCTTGCCGCACTTCTTGCACTTGGAGTTGCTCTTGCACTCTCTGACTCGATGCTTGGATGAGAGGCAGTTGTAGCAGAGCCGCAGCTCCTCCGCTTGCTTCCGCCTGGTCTTCGGGTCCTTGTACTGGTCGCAGTTGTAGGCCCAATGCTCCTTCTGGCAGTAGAGGCAGGCGTTCTTGGCGCTCTTCCCGCTGCCTCCCACCTCCTCCTTCTTCTTGCCCTTGCCGTCCTGCTTTCCCCCTCCGCCTTCCTCCCCACCCGCTGTGAGAAAGGAGACGTGTGAGTAGGGTTGTGAGGGGCTGGGACTGGGCTGTGACGCACCACCCTTGGCTCCCTTGCTCCTCCCGCCGCCGGTGTCCTTGTCCTCCTTGCGTGGCTGGGGCCCAGCGATCTGGATCTCCATGCGCAGCCATCTCAGGTACTCCTCCATGGGCGGTGTAGACAGGAGCCGTTGCTCCAGCCGATGCCGCCGTAGCCGCTGCTGGTAGGATTAGGGAAGGCATGGGATGAGCTGGTAGACGACCTCGTTCAGGTCCCCGGCGCCCTGGCGCTTCAGCTCGGCCACGATCACCACCACCTCGTCGTAGTAGGCATTGAGCTCGTGGTCCTTGAAGTGGCGCAGGCTGGCGAGCTTCTGGTAGAGGACGGACTTGCAGGCGTCCGCGTCCCCGTACGTTTCTTCCAGGATCCTGTCCGCTTCCACCCAGGCCCCTGGGTCCGCTGAGCTGAGATGGGCAATCTTGGCGAGGGCGGAGCCATGGAGGGCGCTGAGGAGGTAGTGGAACTTGGCGTTGTCATTGAGGTTGGGGTGGTCCACGATCAGGTACTGGAACTCCTCTCTCCATCGCCTGTACTTGCTTAGGTCCTTCCCATCGAAGGGTGTGAGATTGGGCGTGAGCTTGGTGAGCTTGGGGCAGGAAAGGTTCTCGCGGCTGCCATAGCGGTGC
This sequence comes from Ptycholaimellus sp. GST1_10, assembly GCA_030248095.1. Taxonomy (NCBI): domain Eukaryota; kingdom Metazoa; phylum Nematoda; class Chromadorea; order Chromadorida; family Chromadoridae; genus Ptycholaimellus; species Ptycholaimellus sp. GST1_10. The sequence continues at coordinate 12,858 of JASANA010002572.1, forward strand.
TGAGACCCGATTGTATCGCTGAGTACTTGAATGAGTGGACGGAGTGCATCTGCTAGCTCGTTTGCTGCAGATGGTGCCAGTGGAGGTGGTGGAGGGTGGCGTGGTTGGTGTGGGGCCTCCTGGCGGGCGGTGCCGAAGCTGGCAAAGCTGCTGTCCAGGCTGGGGAGACCGGCCTGGCGCCGCTCCTCCCGCGCCTCCTCCAGCTCCCGCTCGGCCTGCAGCCGTCGCTGCCTGGCCGCCTCTGCCCTCGCCTCTGCACGTCCTCCACCTGCGCCCCCCATCGCCAGGGGTCCACCCTGCTGCCCTTGTTCTCCTGCTTCCTGAAGAGGAACTTGAGGCGGCGGTAGCTGATGCCGCTCCTCCTCGCCCCCGTCCCGGTGTCCCCCGTTGGGCTCATTGTGGTGGGCAGGCCCAGCTCCGTTCTCCTCCTCTTCTTCTCCCCCTTCGCTCTCCTCTTTGCTCTCCCCCACTAGCTTGTCTCCTTCCTCCACTTCCCACCTGGCCTGAGTGTGGTGAAGATAGAGAACCGGTTGGTAGTTGACGCGGAACCCCTCCTCCTCCTCCCAGATGCCGAGGGCTGTGAGCTGGGTGCGAAGACTGTTCACGTAGGCACCGTTGTCGTCCAGGCACGTGTGGCAGGTGATCCTCGGGTGAGCCCTGTGCGCCTCCACCGCTGCGTTGGTGGCCTCCAGGAGGGCGTTCCAGACGTCCACACTGGCGGAGTCCGGGGGCGTGAAGGCGTCGTCAAAGCCACGGTGACAGACGGTGGTGCCGCAGTTGTGGCAGAGGACCTTGTTGGCGCTGTGACGGCGATCCCGTTGCCAGTTGCCCAGCTCGCAAGCTGGGTCGCAGTTGCCGCGGTACTGGTAGGCGCTGCAGGGCTGGATGTTGTCGGCCATCTTCTTCTAGTACTTGAGCTTCAGCCCTTAGGAGGGCC
>JASANA010002574.1:0-16400 GCA_030248095.1 Ptycholaimellus sp. GST1_10
GATTCCTGACTTTAGTTTTTTTTTAAATTATTATTAACAATTATATTAACAATATGATTATTAACAATAACACAGTATTGTAAGGTGCGTGACCCCCGTCTGGAGCATAGCCATAACAAGGCAGCTCCTGCACCTTAGATCTCACCCTGAGATCAGTCTCTTCTCTTGCTTCCTCATGATAAACCTCCTGCCCTCCTGCCCTTGTAACCGCACTACAGATCCTTACAATTGGTTCTGATCAACTAGGCCTAGTCCTCACCCTTGTGCAGCGACATCCAGTATAGGGTAGTGAGAGCCCCTCGCAAACTGGCTCTGTCATTGGGTTTGCGACTAGCTCTAGGAACTCCGAGCCACGTAAAGGTCACTCTCCCCTCCCCCTCCCCTCTCTCCAACCTCCTCTCTTCCTTCTTCCCTTCTCCCTCTTCCCCGCCTCGCCTTCAGGCTGTATGCCAAAGCGAGCTGAAGTCCGCAAAGACTGAAATGACTGAGTTTGGGACAGATACCAATGATCTCCCGGGCCGCACGCCCCCTCAATATCACCTGATGGGCCTCAAAACCTATGAAGGTGATGGAAATGCCATGCAATGGCTGACCCGTTTTGCAGAAATTGCATGTGCAAAAGGCCAAAACCAGGATACCTGGCACATTCTCATTGTCCCCTATTTGGAGGGACCTGCGTTAGATGCCTACAGAGGCCTGCCAGACAATGACTGAGGAAAGCTGAGCTATGACGTGATAAGGAGAACCTTAGTAGCAACTTTCGACAGTTCTCCGGAAGTTAACCGACTACCGGGGGGGGGGAACGAAGTCTTCGTCCAAAACATTTTCAATATTTACTCAAGAATGGGTGCATATATTATTACGAAACTTGGCCACAAATTAGCCCTAAATATCCTCTATGATGTCCTAAAACGGCGAGTAATTAAAATAATTATTGACTCTGTGGCATTCAAAATTGTAAAATCACTGCATTTCAGAAATTCAAAACCCTGTGTTTAAAGATACAAACTGCACCAATTTTTCAATTCAGTGCTGAGAGCTCAATAATTAATATTTTGTCACAAGATTATAGGGGTACAACGTCCACTATTGGGTGTACCTCTGTACCAGTTTTTATCGTTCTACAATAAAACTGTGCCGAGTTAATGGATGGTATATTAAAAAAAGACGAAGACTTCGTTCCCCCCCCGGTATCAGTCTGTGAAGGCATCGTCCAGCAGCCCAGAGAAAAAATCATGGCTTTCCTAGCCAGGCTTCGAAAAGTTGTCGAACAGTGTTTTCCAGTCAGCACAACTTTCCTGGCAGACACGCAAGAGGTATTGCTAAGGCAATTTTTCCTAGGAGGCCTCCGACATGAACATCGATTTGCGCTTTTGAACAGTGGGGCAGCTCCGGCCACAGTGGCCGATTGCGCAGTGGCAGCTAAGAGGAGTGAAGATCTGTTCGGCACCCAACAATCAGTCAATCAGCTCGGCTTCGTCTTTGGCCAGCAGGACTTAGACGCGCAGCCAGAAGAAGGAGCAGAATCCCTTGCGCTAGAGCAAGGGAGAGGCAGAGGAAGAGGCCAATGGTCTCAAAAAGGCCGGGGGCAAAGCAAGCCTGCCACTACATCCGCAAACCCTACAAGGAACTACTCAAATACCCCTGTCTCAGGTGCTAAAATCTGCTTCTGGTGTCAAAGAAAGGGTCACATGCCGACCAACTGCTGGGCTTTGAAAGATTTCGTGACAATGGTGAAGGGTGAAACCGATGAACCTTGTTCCGAATTCATGCCTAGGGTCATTTCATTCACCCCCCAATACCAAGAATGCTCACAAGGCATGCGGGGAGGCAGAGGCTCAGCAGGACGGCACCCATTGACCAGAGGACAGCAGCAAAGCAGGGGGCAGTGGCCTCAAACCTCCCAACCTAGAGGAGGAGGGAATAAAGTGCGTTTCCAGCGGCAGGTGAGTTTCCTGATGGAAACAGAGCCTGAGCCTGAAGAAGAGGAAGAGGAAGCGGCAGAAGGCGTCGCTGTCGACCCTTGGGACTGCCATAAAGAGGAGGATGAAGAGGCTGAGGAATATTTGGAGGAGGCTGATGAGTAAATTCAAGATGCTATGAGTAGCGCACATGCAAGCCGGCAAAGTAAGCTCTCTGTGTGCACGTTGACAGTGGGGGGGGCAGCTTTGGTTTCGCTGAGTTGAGAGAGAGAAAAGAGAGACTCAAAAATACTGGTAAAAAGACGCATTGCACGCTTCAAAAATTAGCCTGCCTTGCAAGAAATATGATTTAAGTTGATAGCGAAAGGAGGACAGAAGTCAAAACAGTCGGTTTCTGCAATGCTAGGTAATTCCATGCAAATCCTTGCCAGCACGGGTTGGAAAAAATTATATATATACCGGCAGCAAGCCTCCTACCAACCAACCTCCTTCATTAGCACTACGCTTTCCTGCCAGAAAAGCAGGAGAACATCCGCAGTAAACAATCTTGCGCCATTTAGAAGCAAGCGAATAATTTTTAGCATCTACTTCTACTATGAGTCGTATTGCATAGGACAGAGGGAACCACGTGACCTATCTAAGAGTGTGCATGGTTACGCGTCCTAGACACCCATGCCTCTGATGCTTTACCCCCAACATAAAATCCAATTTCGACCCCGCTATTCCAATCTAGGTCAGGAATTAGTCGTGATAAAAACCTTGGTCAAAAGTAAAAAGGCAGATATATCAAGGCCGCAGTTGCTGCAGCGCAAACCCCCTCAATGAAAAAGTTACCACAAATCCTACCACTAGCCTTCTTGTTGAGGTTTCAAAACCCATTCTTAGCCAAAAATGCTGCCACCAGCCTTGATATCAGTTCAAAAACCCAGACTCATATATGAAAATATATATTAATTAAATTTAAAACCGTTCATTCAAACAAGTATATGGCGCAAAGCGCAATAGGTGACCGCGGAGCACACCACCTTCCAGCTTACAATATGAATGCATGAAATTTCGCCACTCCAAAGGGCAAGTCTATGGTTTCTCACCCATTTTCAAAAGTAAGCACAGATTTGGAATCGCTATATATGACTTGTGAACAAAAAAACTCAAGTCTTTTGTTCAATTCTGAGCCGTCCATCTGTTACTGATTATTGATGCCATTGCCATGCGTGAAAGTTTGTCACTCAAGAGGGTAAGTCTGTGGTTTCTCAACCATTTTCGAAAGTAAGCACAGATTTGGAATCGCTATATATGACTTGTGAACAAAAAACTCAAGTCCTCTGTGCAATTCTGAGCCATTCAGCTGTTACTGATTATTGATGCCATTGCCGTGCATGAAAGTTTGTCACTCAAGAGGGTAAGTCTGTGGTTTCTCAACCATTTTCAAAAGTAAGCACAGATTTGGAATCGCTATATATGACTTGTGAACAAAAAAACTCAAGTCTTCTGTGCAATTCGCAAGATTAAAGGTGCTACATCGCGAAAACACTATATTGCAGTTTCCAAACCGTTCTACCCAAAAAAGTAATGTTTCAAATGCTCAAATTCCGGGTCTACCCATCCAGATCTTCCTAAAATAGCATTACCTTTCAGGAAAAAAAAGTTTGTCCAAATCCGTTGAGAATTCGCCCGGGGCCAGCATTTCCAGAAACATATACATATGTACATATATATATATATATATATATATATATATACATATATATATATCAGGACAAAAGTTGAGTAACCTCTAAAGACCGCGGAGCGGCCCTTCGGGCCGCTCCACGGTCAAAAACAAATGTTTTCTGGTAATCCTTAGCAGAAAATGCTGGCCAGTAAGGCAGCGCTAGAGAAGAGTTAAGCCTCTCTCTGATGTTTCAAAGACATGTCTTAACCGCATCAAGCTCATTTCATTCTGCTTCAAACTCATGACGAATCAGACGGAAAAAGTTCTCAGGCCTGCCCTGGGAGCAAAGCCAGGAACGGCCATTAAGGCACAATAGGAAGCGCCTGGGAGTGTCCTTGAGGCCAGGCCACGCCTAGAAAACTCATCCCTCACCGCACCTCCAAACTAGGCATCAACTTAAACGAACAGCACTTACATGCCAAAAAATTCAAATCAAATATGTCATTCAGCTATGAAGTCTTATTTCAAGCTACTCCATTCATGCAGTTTGCAAATGCTTTCTATACTTTCGTTAACAATCTTGCTGACTTTTTCTACAAGTTAAAGAATCAACAGCAACTGGGAAATCAGCCGGATTTGCCACCTGTCTAGGTAAGAAAATAACGTTTTCAGGCGCTAGTCATAACTACAAAAGGCAATGTTTCATGATGAATATTTCTTCCTGATTCAGAGCCCCATGATTGATGGAAGGCAAGAATAAATATCCTTGCTTACCGTCAGACCCCCAAACCTCAGCACAATCATCAGGGGAAACCTTAGTTTCAGTAGATATCATTTCCTGCCCAGCCGGCACTACTTCTCAAAACTCCCCCTCTGGCGAAGCACCGCCTACTGTCAAAACAACAGTCCCGGTGCCTACCTGGCTTGTGGCACCAAGCGCCTACCTATCGGAGGAGCTGATGTCCAAAGTGGACTGGCTTCTAATGTGCAACAGGATATACAAAAAAGTTGGCCATTTATTTTTCGCCCAACAATTTGAATCAAACTACAATCAATTAATCTCTTAAAAATTAATGCAAGTTAAAAATAGTATAATAAAATATTTTTAACTTGTCTGTGGTACCCAAAAAAGAATAAATTTATCAATTAAACTTATATGATGAAATTACAAATGCATATTTGCACAACGATTAAAAGGGAAATTATGTTGTGCCTCCAGCAAATTCCCTGTTGGCCGTCTGCTTTTCACTTTCTCAGAGACTCTAATTGTTATGTCTTAGCCTAGAGTCAAAACATGAGGATAAGGGTATATAAAGGCATTCGTTAAGCCATATTCTCATTCCCTCACTTGGGAGCCGAGCTCAGCTACCTTCAACATCATCGACCTGGAAAGCCTTCCAACCTCTGAGCCTCTAGCTCAAGAGGAGGAAGAGTGCCTCCTGGCCAGGGTAAGTAGAGCCGATGCTTCATGAATATATGGATTGCAGTGCGAGCGCATCACCACAGTCAATAGATTCGGCCTCAAGGCCTCATTCACCAGCAGCAATGCCCTCACCCACAGCCCGCACCGGCTCTCCCTCCCCTGCCAGCATGGCACCAACTACCAACCAGAGCTGCAATGCTCAAGGTTCTCAACCATCTGAATGCCACTCTCATGTTTCAAACAAGCCAAAAAAACTTGCTAGAAACACCTGGAACTGACGAGGGGCATCATGCCTCAAACTCAGAAACCTCAGAAAGCAGCGCCTCCAAAGGTGCCTTTCCATTTTTCCAACCATCTTAGGGAAAGCTAAGAAAATCCAAAAAAAATTCATTTTCTGTCAAAACCAGAAAATATAAAAAACAAAGACGATTTCCAGGAAATGTGACGGGCTCGAAAGCAGTCCAGGAAAACATGGCCATAGCTCAGAGCCCTGCGTCGGCAGCAGCTATCACAGCCCCAGCCACGACCAACTCTCCAGCCTCAGCCATAGGCTGGCACCCAATCATCATGTCAATAGCAGAATCCCAGCCACAACAGTTAGTACCCTTTGCTCTTCTGCCTACACAATTAACCCCTTCACTAACGATTAACGAAGCTGAACAAAAAGTAGATGATTTATTGTTATTTTTGGTGGAAAATGAGGATGAATATGAAATAGAAGCTAATACCTCAGGAGAATGGCTTACACCTTTAAGGACCATGATGTACGAGCTGGTTGAGCTCGGCTCCCAAGTGAGGGAATGAGAATATGGCTTAACGACTGCCTTTATATACCCTTATCCCCATGTTTTGACTCTGGGAGAAGACATAACAATTAGAGTCTCTGAGAAAGTGACAAGCAGATGGCCAACAGGGAATTTGCTGGAGACACAACATAATTGCCCTTTTAATCGTTGCGCAAATATGCATTTGTAATTTCATCATATAAGTTTATTTGATAAATTTATTCCTTTTTTGTGTGCCATAGACAAGTTAAAAATATTTTATTATACTATTTTTAACTTGCATTAATTTTTAAGAGATTAATTGATTGTAGTTTGATTCAAATTGTTGGGCGAAAAATAAATGGCTAACTTTTTTGTATATCCTGTTGCACATTAGAAGCCAGTCCACTTTGGACATCAGCTCCTCCGATAGGTAGGCGCTTGGTGCCACAAGCCAGGTAGGCACCGGGACTGTTGTTTTGACAGTAGGCGGTGCTTCGCCAGAGGGGGAGTTTTGAGAAGTAGTGCCGGCTGGGCAGGAAATGATATCTACTGAAACTAAGGTTTCCCCTGATGATTGTGCTGAGGTTTGGGGGTCTGACGGTAAGCAAGGATATTTATTCTTGCCTTCCATCAATCATGGGGCTCTGAATCAGGAAGAAATATTCATCATGAAACATCACCTTTTGTAGTTATGACTAGCGCAAAAATGTTATTTTCTTACCTAGACAGGTGGCAAATCTGGCTGATTTCCCAGTTGCCGTCGATTCTTGAATTTGGTGAACAAGTCAGCGAGATTGTTAACGAAAGTATAGAAAGCGTTTGCAAACTGCAGGAAAGGAGTAGCTTGAAATAAGACTTCGTAGCTGAAGGGCATCTTTGTTTGGAATTTTTGGGCATGTAAATGCTGTTCATTTAAGTTAATGCCTAGTTTGGAGGTGCAGTGAGGGATGAGTTTTCTAGGCGTGGCCTGGCCTAAAGGACACTCCCAGGCGCTTCCTATTGTGCCTTAATGGCCATTCCTGGCTTTGCTCCCAGGGCAGGCCTGAGAACTTTTTCCGTCTGATTCGTCATGAGTTTGAAGCAGAATGAAATGAGCTTGATGCGGTTAAGACATGTCTTTGAAACATCAGAGAGAGGCTTAACTCTTCTCTAGCGCTGCCTTACTGGCCAGCATTTTCTGCTAAGGATTACCAGAAACATTTGTTTTTGACCGCGGAGCGGCCCGAAGAGGACCAACTTTGTCCTCTTAGGGCGAGTCCTCCCAATTTTGTCGCTCAGAAACACTTTCATGCACCTTGTCGATATAGAGGTTACTCAACTTTTGTACTCATAAGTATTACTATCCATACTCCACATATGCACCAAAACTTAGTCTTCAACTATTTTGTGTAGAAATGGATCGAACTAGTAAACCACTCTAAAATTTTGCTAAAATTTGTTTATGCTTGCTTGAAGGCCAGGCATTTTTGCGCAAACTAATGCATCAGACAGATGGCCATCGGCAGCCGTGTTTCATAGGAAACTTCCAAAATACCAACATGTATAAAGCCGCTTAAATCGGCCATTGTTCTACTTCAACAGTCTGGCCAAACGAATGCTCAAATTCTTCATACCCTCTCCAGCCAGCTCCAGACAGGTAGGACATACACGATCAAGACCCACGGCAGCGCCCCTTCAGGAGCCATCTTTGCCCGAGCACCCAGTGGCAAGTCAACAGCATCGACAGTCCTCCGCACACCAGCCCTCAGAAGGTTGCTGGCCAAAATCACAAGAACCCCTCGCATCTCCATTCGAGGGCTGGTCAGATCGCATGGGATTGCCTATCTAACCATGTGGAAGCTGGTGCGAGGTGACCTGGGCTTCAAAAGCTTCCGCTGCGAGAAAGTCCACTCTCAGTGAGGACCAGAAGCTTAACGCATGCCCCAACTCATCCATCGCTTCCGCGCCATCGGCATCGACAATGTCCTCTTCACAGATGATAAGACCTTCCGTATCCAGGCTTCCTCACAGGATGACGGGCCACAACATCGACCTCATCTCTCCGCAGAAATGGCCCAATTTTAGTCCCAATCTGAACCCGAATTTCTCTGATTGGGCTACTTAGAATTGCTCAAGGTAAACCAGAAGCCCCATACATCCGCTTGAATCCCAATCGCCATACCCGAAAGCGTGAGTGGAACCATCTCCCCATTGACATCCTCCATCAAGCCTGTCAATCTGTTCCCAAGAGGCTTTGAAAAGTAGCCCGAGTCGGATATATTGAGAATAGTGGATCATAAAATGCCTTAATTTTCTTTTTAGCATTTGCTTTATTCCCTTGATGAACATTACGCATGAATGATACACTTTCTAAAAACTGCATTTGCTAAGAAATGTTTGCCGTTCCTTTCTTTTTTTGTAACACGAAATTTTCGGATTCATTTTCATTTATGGCTGGTCATCTGATTTATCCACCTGTACGTTTTTTGTGCAATAATACCCAAGAATTAGATTATCAAAACCGCGTTGAAAAATCTTTCTTACATGCCTCCTGAAGCAAATGGCGTGTATATATATATATGACATATGGGGATATATATATATGTATATACGTATATGTTTCTGGAAATGCTGGTCCGGGGCGAATTCTCAACGGATTTGGACAAACTTTTTTTTCCTGAAAGGTAATGCTATTTTAGGAAGATCTGGAGGGGTAGACCCGGAATTTGAGCATTTGAAACATTACTTTTTTGGGTAGAACTGTTTGGAAACTGCAATATAGTGTTATTGCGCTGTAGCACCTTTAATCTTGCGAATTGCACAGAAGACTTGAGTTTTTTTGTTCACAAGTCATATATAGCGATTCCAAATATGTGCTTTCTTTTGAAAATGGTTGAGAAACCACAGACTTACCCTCTTGAGTGACAAACTTTCACGCACGGCAATGGCATCAATAATCAGTAACAGCTGAACGGCTCAGAATTGCACAGAGGACTTGAGTTTTTTTGTTCACAAGTCATATATAGCGATTCCAAATCTGTGCTTACTTTCAAAAATGGTTGAGAAACCACAGACTTACCCTCTTGAGTGACACACTTTCACGCATGGCAATGGCATCAATAATCAATAACAGATGGACGGCTCAGAATTGAACAGAAGACTTGAGTTTTTTGTTCACAAGTCATATATAGCGATTCCAAATCTGTGCTTACTTTTGAAAATGGGTGAGAAACCATAGACTTGCCCTTTGGAGTGGCGAAATTTCATGCATTCATATTGTAAGCTGGAAGGTGGTGTGCTCCGCGGTCACCTATTGCGCTTTGCGCCATATACTTGTTTGAATGAACGGTTTTAAATTTAATTAATATATATTTTGAACTGATATCAAGGCTGGTGGCAGCATTTTTGGCTAAGAATGGGTTTTGAAACCTCAACAAGAAGGCTAGTGGTAGGATTTGTGGTAACTTTTTCATTGAGGGGGTTTGCGCTGCAGCAACTGCGGCCTTGATATATCTGCCTTTTTACTTTTGACCAAGGTTTTTATCACGACTAATTCCTGACCTAGATTGGAATAGCGGGGTCAAAATTGGATTTTATGTTGGGGGTAAAGCATCAGGGGCATGGGTGTCTAGGACGCGTAACCATGCACACTCTTAGATAGGTCACGTGGTTCCCTCTGTCCTATGCAATACGACTCATAGTAGAAGTAGATGCTAAAAATTATTCGCTTGCTTCGAAATGGCGCAAGATTGTTTACTGCGGATGTTCCCCTGCTTTTCTGGCAGGAAAGCGTAGCGCTAATGAAGGAGGTTTGGGGCTTGCGCCGGTGTTATATTTTTCCAACCCGTGCTGGCAAGGATTTGCATGGAATTACCTAGCATTGCAGAAACCGACTGTTTTGACTTCTGTCCTCCTTTCGCTATCAACTTAAATAATATTTCTTGCAAGGCAGGCTAATATTTGAAGCATGCAATGCGTCTTTTTACCAGTATTTTTGAGTCTCTCTTTTCTCTCTCTCAACTCAGCAAAACCAAAGCTGCCCCCCCACTGTCAACGCGCACACAGAGAGCTTACTTTGCCGGCTTGCATGTGCGCTACTCATAGCATCTTGAATTCACTCATCAGCCTCCTCCAAATATTCCTCAGCCTCTTCCTCCTCCTCTTCATGGCAGTCCCAAGGGTCGACAGCGACGCCTTCTGCCGCTTCCTCTTCCTCTTCTTCAGGCTCAGGCTCTGTTTCCATCAGGAAACTCACCTGCCGCTGGAAACGCACTTTATTCCCTCCTCCTCTAGGTTGGGAGGTTTGAGGCCACTGCCCCCTGCTTTGCTGCTGTCCTCTGGTCAATGGGTGCCGTCCTGCTGAGCCTCTGCCTCCCCGCATGCCTTGTGAGCATTCTTGGTATTGGGGGGTGAATGAAATGACCCTAGGCATGAATTCTGAACAAGGTTCATCGGTTTCACCCTTCACCATTGTCACGAAATCTTTCAAAGCCCAGCAGTTGGTCGGCATGTGACCCTTTCTTTGACACCAGAAGCAGATTTTAGCATCTGAGACAGGGGTATTTGAGTGGTTCCTTGTAGGGTTTGCGGATGTAGTGGCAGGCTTGCTTTGCCCCCGGCCTTTTTGAGACCATTGGCCTCTTCCTCTGCCTCTCCCTTGCTCTAGCCCAAGGGATTCTGCTCCTTCTTCTGGCTGCGCGTCTAAGTCCTGCTGGCCAAAGACGAAGCCTAGCTGATTGACTGATTGTTGGGTGCCGAACAGATCTTCACTCCTCTTAGCTGCCACTTCGCAATCGGCCACTGTGGCCGGAGCTGCCCCGCTGTTCAAAAGCGCAAATCGATGTTCATGTCGGAGGCCTCCTAGGAAAAATTGCCTTAGCAATACCTCTTGCGTGTCTGCCAGGAAAGTTGTGCTGACTGGAAAACACTGTTCGACAACTTTTCGAAGCCTGGCTAGGAAAGCCATGATTTTTTCTCTGGGCTGCTGGACTGATACCGGGGGAGCGGAAGTTCTCGTCTTTGTTTTTAATATACCATCCATTAACTCGGCACAGTTTTATTGTAGAGACGATAAAAACTGATACAGAGGAACACCCAATAGCGGACGGTAAACCCCTATAATCTTGTGACAAAATATTAATTATTGAGCTCTCAGCACTGAAGAAAAAGCAGTTCGGTACTCTTTAAACAGAGGTTTTGAATTTCTGAAATGCAGTGATTTTACAATTTTGAATGCCACAGAGTCAAAAATTATTTTAATTACTCAGCCGTTTTTATAAATTACTCGCAGTTAGAGTACACCAGAGAGAATTAGACTAATTGCACACACACACCCCCCCCCCCTCGGGTCATAGAAACCCTTGAGGAATACTTCAGCTAATCCACAACACACCACCCACAACCCCCCCCCCACCCCGAGAACTGGCAAGGTCCCCCTCTGTAGGCATCTAACCCCGCACACCCTGTCACCAGTAGGCTCAGCTTTCCACCGTCATTGCTGGCAGGCCTCTGTAGGCATCTAACGCAGGTCCCTCCAAATAGGGGACAATGAGAATGTGCCAGGTATCCTGGTTTTGGCCTTTTGCACATGCAATTTCTGCAAAACGGGTCAGCCATTGCATGGCATTTCCATCACCTTCATAGGTTTTGAGGCCCATCAGGTGATATTGTGGGGGCGTGCGGCCCGGGAGATCATTGGTATTGGTCCCAAACTCAGTCATTTCAGTCTTTGCGGACTTCAGCTCGCTTCGGCGTACAGCCTGAAGGCAAGGCGGGGAAGAGGGAGAAGGGAAGAAGGAAGAGAGGAGGTTGGAGAGAGGGGAGGGGGGAGGGGAGAGTGACCTTTACGTGGCTCGGAGTTCCTAGAGCTAGTCGCAAACCCAATGACAGAGCCAGTTTGCGAGGGGCTCTCACTACCCTATACTGGATGTTGCTGTGCAAGGGTGAGGACTAGGCCTAGTTGATCAGAACCAATTGTAAGGATCTGTAGTGCGGTTACAAGGGCAGGAGGGCAGGAGGTTTATCATGAGGAAGCAAGAGAAGAGACTGATCTTAGAGCAAGATCTAAGGTGCAGGAGCTGCCATGTTATGGCTACGCTCCAGACAGGAGTCACGCACCTTACAATACTGTGTTATTGTTAATAATCATATTGATAATATAATTGTTAATAATAATTTTAAAAAAAACTAAAGTCAGGAATCCAAAAAAGCAAAACATGGAGGATAGTTCTAAAATCAAAGGAAATGAAACTGTACTTGGCTTTTCTAAGCATGATGCAGCATCACGAAACGAATTTCTCCTCAAATTGGCAGGTCGAGCATGGGCACGGGTACCAGCTGGAAGAAACCCCATTGCAGTATACACTGAGAAAGAAGTGGAATGTCTTTTGGACCTTGCTGTTGATTCACTTTCTGTTCAAAAATCACTCATTCATGTGCAACCCCCCGTGATGGTTGTTGGTGATATTCATGGTTTTTATCGGGACTTGCTCATTATTTTTAGCACAGCTGGCCTTCCTCCTAAACAACGTTACCTTTTCCTTGGTGATTATGTAGACAGAGGTGAACAAAGCCTGGAAGCAATATTACTTTTGTTGGTCTACAAAACATTATACCCTGATCAAGTCTTTTTACTTCGTGGAAATCATGAGGTCACTAGGATAAACAGCACATATGGCTTTCTTCTCAATTGTATTTCTGCTTTTCCTAGATCAATAGGTGAAAGACTTTATCATCAATTCAATGCAGTATTCGATCAGATGCCTGTAGCTGCTTTAATTGCCAAGAAAATATTTTGTATGCATGGTGGGCTAAGTCCATATCTTCAGAGCTTGGAACAACTAGAGTCTCTGCAAAAACCAATTTCCAATCCTAAAGATGGTTTAGTAAATGACATTTTGTGGAGTGATCCAGAAATAGGCATAAAAGGCTGGCAACCTAGTCCAAGGAAAACATCATTTGTTTTTGGAGCTGATGTAGTTCATCGTTTCTGTGTCCAGTTTGGCCTAGATCTAATTGTCAGAGCACATCAGTGTTGTCAAGATGGCCATCGATTCTTTGCTCAGCGGCGAATGGTGACACTTTTTTCTGCCCCTATGTATTGCCCAGTGGTTAAGAATTCAGCTGCAATCATGAAAGTGGACAAGGACCTCACATGTTCATTTACATTCTTTGTTCCTCCTGCACGTCGAGTTCCTTCTGCTTTGAAACGTCAATAGAAAATAGTTAGAATTATTCCTTTATTGATGTTACTTATTTTCTCTTTAAATTTTAATTCACTTAATTTTTATTTGCCAATGAATTCGCATTAATTGTTGAATGTGGAATTCAATTTATAACTGTAGATATTACTGCCTCTATATTTTTACAATTTAATAAATGCATATATTAAATGCAGCTAAATGAACCATTTAAAAAATATGTGATTGATCTATTGATGTATACTTGGCAGCAGATATGTTGGTGGCTAATATTGGTGTCGTCTGAACCACCATAGCCCTGGTGCAGTTTCCCCCGAAGTTGCAGAAGAAGGTGGCTGCAGTTCTCACAGTCAGCTTCTGGCCCAAAAGATTGCGACTCGTTCTTCTCACCCCGCAGACTGTTGTGATTGGCAATGGTCATCTCATACTTGGTGTGGGAAATTGTTGAAATCGGTCTTGGTTTTAACTTGACGCACTAGCTGGCCCGGGGTCAAGAAGATTTTTCAGGGCCAGTAGAATATGAAATAATGTGGTCAGGACGCCTTAGGTCCAGTAGCAGAAGAAAATTAGCGACCGTGAGGTTTAGGATGCACCTGTGCAATTTCAAGTGTCACCTCTTTATTTCATTGTAGAAGAGATGGCTAAGTATGTACACCATGTACAACTATTAGATAAACATCATATTTGCATTCAGGAGGCAAATCAGTACCAGATCTTCCGCCAGCTGTTCCCTCTAAATCAAACAAATGGACCGAGGTCAATGCCAGGTAGACAGGACTTGGTGGCTGAGATGAGGGGATCCGTAATCTTTCTGAATTGATGCCACAAGGCGGAGATCAAATGGATCTACCCTTTCCATCGCTTGCCAGGTGCCTCGATTTGCTCACATTTTATGCCAGTGGAGTTGATCAATGGTCAGGTTATTTACCTTCCTGGAGGAATAGCAAGATGCCTCCCTTGGTATTTCCTGAAATGTCATGTCACCAAGTGAGCAGATTCAAATTCAGCGATGAGAGAAAAGAGGCACTCCAATCCACCTATTTCCGCAACCTCACGGCGGAGCATTTGTCAACAACCTCATGAGCCTAAGCCAACACCTACACACCTTACACCGAACATAAGCTTCGATGCTCCATCACCCTACAACACACCCATTCTGCAGCCATTCGCTGCTCTCGCCGCCAATACAGCTGATCTGCCTAGGATGCATATAAAGATGGATGCTCTACTCGATTACTCGAGTCATTTCCCTTGAAAACCTGATGCCATGGCTTGAAGAATATGGAAGATCATCCTGGATATTGCTGGACTTGCTCAATAAATAGAAACATTAGATAATCACGTAATTGAGCTTGCACAAAATCAGAACACGGGACTTAACATAAGTCAGACATATGTATATACATATGTATATGTATATGCAATCAACATATGTATATGCAATCAGACAGTTTTCTTTTGTTATCATGTTTTAGGTTTGAGTGTAAATTATTGATGTTTACATGATTTAGATTTAGAGATTACCCATGATTTAGAGCAAATTTTTTAATACATATTGGGCTAAACTAGAGATTTAGTCAAAGCATGTGCAAGATAAATAAGAATGTGGTCGTCTCAAAGGTTAAATGAATAAAATGAATTCTAGCATTTCACGTGTCCATTCAATCGCCACAGCTGCCTATGCTCTCCCCAAGTTTGAATAATCTGGGGAGGCATCCTTTGGAACTTTGCAACTTCGGGCAGACATAGCTACGCTGGATGAGGGAACCACCTCCCCAGATTCTTCACATTTGCCTGATGCCGCCATTTTCACTTCTTTTTCTGTTTGGACATGGTTGTTTCTTCTGTTAATTTTACTACCTCGACACTCCATTTTATCAAAGGCCAGTCATGCCTCCATGGTATTATATATACCCCACTGGAAAAAATCATTTGTGGCAACAATATCTCCTCATATTAGTTGGTTCCTGTGAGCTGGCACGCTGCTACGTGTCCTATGCAAACACATCCATCATCAAAAAGGAATATTTGGAGCACAGAAACATAATGTAAAAACCCCACCCTCTGACCCCCACCATGAATCTATGTGTAGATTTAAATCATCAAACAGGAATATTTGGAGCACAATAAATGGGCACGGCTTAAAAAGCCAAATATTAATGAAAATAGATGGGGATGTATAGTAAAGAATGGGCCGCCGCTGAGGCCCCTACTGCTTCTCGCCCTCACCTCTCCACACAGCTGCTTGTTCAGGAGGGGCTGCGGCAGTGCTGACAGCCCAGGACTGCAGGCGTGTGTTCACCAGGGACTCCATCGTTTTCCTCAGCACGTTCATGATGCTTACTGGTCTGTAGGAAGCTAGATTTTCAGATGGCTTTCCTTTTTTCCTGATGGGGACGATTGTCGCCTTTCTCCAGGAGGCAGGACCTCGCACTTCTGCCCAGCTCCGGTTCAGGATGGCAAGCATCACTTCCTTTCCCGCTGGAGGCAGCTGATGGATCATCTCAGGCAGGACCCCGTCCTCTCTCGGGGCTCCCTTTTTCTTCTTCCCTTTCTTCTACAGAACTGCTTCCAACTCCTGGAGAGAGAAGGCCGGAGAGTCTTCTGCTGGCTGTCGGAGGTAGGAGCGGATGGGAGGTAGGCTTCCTTGGAGACCTGGCGAGGGCAGGGGGATCTGGATATGCTCGCATAGTGATTCACCGTCAGATTTGGCACCAGGTTTGTGCGCGAGGTGCCAGGTTTGTCTCCTGCAGGAGCGCCACGTCCACGTCCTCATCTGCTAGGAGCTTCGCGAGTGGAGCTATCTTGCTTCTGAGGCCGTCCACGTTGAAGGAGAGGATTTTGAGAGGTTTCTGATAGGAGCTAGGGCCGGGGTTCTGTTCGACTGTGCCTGAGCGGAGTAGGAGGCACCGGACGAGCTCAGGCGGATCGTCGCGGTGCCAGCCCAAAAAGGCGGGAAGACTTGTTCATGTCTAGATGGGCCTGGGCACTTGGAGGAGCTGTTGGTTTCTTCCCTCGCCACCACATGAAGGCGTCCCAGTTTGGCGAGGACGGATGGAGGGCAATCATAGGTAAAAAAGTATGGCAAAGGTGGTTGAGAAAGGACGTATGTGGAGGCTGGCAGGCTGGAATGACCGAAACCGGACGAATTCCCAACGGATTTGGACAAACTTTTTTTTGTCCAGTGGCCCACCTCTCTACAGTTTAATCTCCAAACGTGGGCAGTAAGTAAAATGGGATGTGAGAACTGGTTGGTCTGTTCCAACACCAAACATGGCTCAGCAGGCTATTTTCTGGGATCCAGTGGCCCACCTCTCTACATGTTAATCTCCAAACGCACGCGCAAAAAACTACAAAACATCCCCTCGCTCATCATCACCTCCACCCAGCCTTCAGCCTCTCCCAGCCCTCCACCAACCACCTCCCCAACCTCAAGCCCCGATATTGCCTACAAAA
>JASANA010002575.1:0-12983 GCA_030248095.1 Ptycholaimellus sp. GST1_10
CATAGGCTGCGCCACCCTTCTTCTGCTGGATCTCGTGCCCCAGCCCCCTGTCCGTCAGCTGGCCTTGCCTCCCCAGTACTGTTATGTGAAAAACATGAGCATGTGATGTGGATAAGCAGCTCGATTCCCACCTTATTGGGCTGGCGCGAGCGAGCTTTAGCGAAGTGTCAGCGCCCAGCCCCTCTTTTCGACCCAGGTGTATGTTTTGAGGGTTATTGCTAGATCTTAAAATTGATAAGGCTTTTGTGCTTTACAGAAACATCCAATCGTTCTAATTCTTTTTGCATTGGAAAGAGCAACATCGAATTGACCAAAACTCGCGAGAAATTGCCAAAATGCTTCAGAACTTTTGAGAAAATCGCCAGAAACCATTTGTCCGAACTCCTCCTTCTCCTTCTCCTTCTCCTTCTCCTTCTCCTCCGCATCTATTCAATGGACGATAGTATGTATTCACTTGGCGATCAGTAAAGGGTGCATTCGGCCAGGCGAAGGGATTGGATAGATATTGGCCTGGCGCGAGGGAGCAAAGCGACCGTCAGCGCCCAGGCCCTCTTTTCGACCCAGGTGTATGTTTTGAGGGTTAATGCTAGATCTTGAAATTGATAAGGTTCCTGCTCCTCACAGAAGAATCCAATCGCTCTGATTCTTTTTGCATTGGAAAGGGCATCCTCGAATTAGCCTACACTCGCGAGAAACTGCCGAAAAGTTCACAATTTTGTATAGAAAAATGAAAAACAAAGTGCCGTCCGAACTCCTGCTGCCCTGCTGCCCTGCTGCCCTGCTGCCCTGCTGCCCTGCTGCTGCTGCTTCGCATCTGCTAATGAACGAGAGTAGGTATTCAATTTATCCCCCCACCCCCCTCTCCGGTCCTTGGGCTTCAGGTATTCATTTATAAAGTCATAGCCCTTCAAGTGACCAGTCCAGCATAGGCACCAGTGGTGTAGTGGTGTAAGCGGGCCGGTGGCTGGTTGAATCTGGCAGGTTCGAATCCTTCTCGTGAATAAAGTTTTTTTTGTATATTTGAAATTGAGGAAATAGCTGGTACCATCGGCAAGCCAAAAGTAAAGATCTTTTCTCCTGAAAATCGATTCCCTCGAGTGTAAAGGAAAGAATATATCAAATTTAATTTTTTTTGCACGATTTTTAACTTTTAAAAATCGTTTTTTAGCTAAATGGTGTCTTATTCGTTTAAGCAAAAAAATAAAAACAACAATTAGAAGAAAAAAAAATTGATACAAGTCTTTTTTATGTTTAAAGTTGAGGAAATAAATGGTACCATCGGCAAGCCGAAAGTAAGCTCTTTTCTCCCAAAAAAACAAATGCCCCGAGTGTAAAGTCAAGGAAATTTCCCTACTACGAGTGGAATCTGCTGTGTCACCTGTATTTTGTTTGAGCGCGCCTGAAAAGAGCTCTTGAACTGCGCGCGAAAACAAAATGCAGATGCCCCACAAGCAGATTCCACTCGTAGTAGGGAAATTTCCTTGACTTTACACTCGGGGCATTTGTTTTTTTGGGAGAAAAGAGCTTACTTTCGGCTTGCCGATGGTACCATTTATACAATTAATAAAGCCTAATTAGATGGTGCATTACATGAGGCTGTGTGGCCAAGTGGTTTGGTGGATTGACCCGAAGATAATGAAGGCTGGGTTCGAACCCTCCCCTATGCAAAGCTTTTGCCTTTTTATATACATATACTTTTTATGCCATATCAAAAGTGGAAGAAATATCTGGTACCATCGGCAAGCCAAAAGTAGATCTCTTTTCTCCAAAAATTGAAAATAACCTGAGTTAAAAGTCAAAGAAATAAAATTCCTACTTGTGGAATCTGCTGCGTCATCTGCATTTTGTTTTTGGGCGCGCATGGAAAGAGACCCTGAATTGCGCGCCGAAAACAAAATGCAACTGTCCTAGCAGCAGATTACACAAGTAGGAATTTTATTTCTTTGACTTTTAACTCAGGTTATTTTCAATTTTTGGAGAAAAGAGATCTACTTTTGGCTTGCCGATGGTACCAGATTACATGTTTAGGCATAGGCATATGCTTAGTTTTAGGCTTAGTAACTGGTGTGTACTCAGTTGGTAGTGTAGGATTATGTTTTGACATAGGCTAAAATTTAGGCTAACCTTTTTGTGGTAGGCTTATATTTCGTGTTTGACTAAGTTTAGGCTTAATGTAAGCTTCAGGCATATGACTACTCCAGGGCATATGCTTGGTCTGGCCTATGACTGGGCTTGATTATGCAGTCTAATGAGCTATGTAACATGCTGTTTAGGCTCAGGCAAAGTTATCTAGTCACGCCCTATTAAGTTATGTTATGTACTGCATCAGTACTGTTATGTGAAAGACATGAGCATGTGATGTGGATAAGCAGCTCGATTCCCACCTTATACATGTTTAGGCATAGGCATATGCTCAGTTTTAGGCTTAGTAACTGGTGTGTACATGACGGTTCATTTATGGGATGGTTCATTTCCTCCACATAACATAACTATATATTGTGCAGAACATAACATAACTTAATCAGCTTAACCAACACAACATATTTTTAGTGCAAAAATGATACCGGAATGCAATTTGCAACTGGAAAAATGCAAAAATCAATAGAAATCACAATGCATTGGGTACAGACATGCAAATATGCCTCAACTGCCCTTAGCACTAAACATTTCTCATTTTTCTATTACATTAAATTGAAAATAATATTATTATGAATGGGTAAATTGGTGCCAGGACACAATATGAAGATGTAAAAGCAACATTTAGGGTAGAAATTGCAAAAATTCCATGCAAAATCATCAATTTGATTAAAAAATTCAAATATGTCTTTTACATAACATAACGAAAATTTTTGACTAAGTACTGTTCTGTAGTAGACAATCCGAGTAAGTTATGCAAAAAATTTTACTAAGTTATGTTATGTAGTGCACTACGTTATGTTATGTAGTGCACTACGTTATGTTATGTAGTAGAAAGTTATGTTCTGTATATTACATGAACCCGATATTTCTGTGATTCAAAAAACGTCCTATGTTATAACATAGGCTCAAAAGTAGAGTTGGCAACAAAGATTGATTTGTCGTTCGGTTTGGCAATCGAGTTGTGCAATGTTATGGGTACCGAAATGAAGCTAAGAACTTGCGGAATAACGTCAGAATATCCGCTGGGGTGCATTTTCAACATTTTTGTTGAGGAATATCATGAAATGTGTAATTTTTTAGAGTTCCAATTTTGTGATTTTGAAACAAGCTAATTTTTCTGACCAATTGTGGTTAAAACTTGTCAAACAAATTATTGCACCATTAAGAGCATTTTATTAGCTTTCTAATGATACCAAAAACTTATGTTAAACTTTATAACTTTCTGCTTTCGTAAAGCAAAATGTATCTTAAACTCAAATATTACAAAATTTAGAACTGAAATTTATTCATTTCAAGTTTTTGCCCATAACTCGGCCCAGGAAGGGTTAAAATCGATGAGGTAAATGGCATAGAAATCACAAAAGTCTGCTCCATTCACGTTTTAGGTTTGTCAAAAATGACCAAAAAAACTTTTCCACTGGTTATTACCATTTGTCTAAAGGCTTATATATAGCGTCTCTTAAATACACAAAAATAAAAATAAATGCTTATTAAGGAATCGAACCTGCCAGTTTCGCCCAGCTGACCAATCGCTTAAACCACTACACCACTGGTGCATATGTCACCTTAGCTTAACTTCAGATTTATCAATAATAAAATACATGATGAGGCCCAAGGACCCGGGGAGGGGGGGGGGGGGAGAAATGAATACCTACTATCGTCCATTGAATAGGTGCGGAGAAGGAGAAGGAGAAGAAGGAGTTCGGACGAATGGTTTTGAGTAATTTTCTCTTGTGTTCTGCCGTTTTTGGGCAAAATCTCGCAAGTTTTGGTCAATTTGATGATGCTCTTTCGAATGCAAAAAGAAGCGAGCTTGAGCATGGTGGCCTTGGCAACCTTGGCCAAGCCCACAACGCCTGACAGCAGGGGCCGCAGCTCGCTCGACGCCTCGTCCTCCTCCTCTGCACTCTCCACCAGCTCTCTGCCGATTTATTTCGCCTATGTGAGCTTATGCGAATGCCTTTTCCAGACATTGACCAAAATTTTTTGCATTTTACCAATGATAAGGATCCAGGTCTTTTTTGTTTGTTTGTTTTATTAACATTTTCCTTCGCGATGCTTTTACAGCCCTCCAGAAAGAGAGTGAAGCAAAAGAAGACAAATGCAACTTGACAGTTGCTTGGGTTTACAGAGGCGAAGATTGACACAGCTCAGGATGGCATATGCTGGTCACTCTCTGTTTGACTGCGATGATTTTCCGCAGCTCGGGTTGATGCAGAGCAAATTGTCATTGCAAGAGATGCGAAAAGACGAACGCAGCTCGGGTTGACAATGTCGAATTTGCTTGGGTTGACAGAGGTAGAAATCGACGCAGCTTGGGATGACACTAAACAATTGCTCTTGAGGCTGCGGCAAAGGAATTGAATGCAGCTCAGGATGACAGTGAGCAATTGCTGAAGCCGTGTCGGCATGATTTCTTTGAGCTCTTCGCCAAATTGAGCTGAGTTCCAGTGAAGCTGCTCTCAGTAGGCCAGTCCAGAAGAGGCTCCAGTGGCTAGGCTGAGAGTAGGCAGAGTTGAGGTGAGCTGGCGTGGCGGGGCTGTCAGAAGGCTGCTCCAAAATAGGCCTTTTGAGTGATGCAAACTTTAAGTTTAGCATCTCTTTCACCTATTTTGGATTTGTGGAAAGAAGCGTAGATAGAATTTGCATATCCTCGCAGATAGTGCAAATTCTGGCAGGCGGTGATGGGATTGAAGTTGGCCCAGTCGCCAGTGTGCTGGCAGAAGCGGGTCAGGAAGTCATCCATGTTTCCGTTGGCCTTGTACGCCACCGACCTCTTACTGCTGGGCAGAGTAAGGAGGAGGGTGTGGGGCAGGGGACTTTGATGGGTCTGTTGAGGATGCCTTACAGGAGGCAAAAGCTTAGGAAAATGTTAAGTTACATGAGTGTACTTATTACCAGGGGGGAATGAAGTCTTCGTCCAAAACATTTTCAATATTTACTCAAGAATGGGTGCTTATATTTTTACGAAACTTGGCCACAAATTAGCCCTAATTATCCTCTATGATGTCCTAAAACGGCGAGTAATTAAAAAAAATTATTGACTCTGTGGCATTCAAAATTGTAAAATCACTGCATTTCAGAAATTCAAAACCCTGTGTTTAAAGATACAAACTGCACCAATTTTTCAATTCAGCGCTGAGAGCTCAATAATTAATATTTTGTCACAAGATTATAGGGGTACAACGTCCACTATTGGGTGTACCTCTGTACCAGTTTTTATCGTTCTACAATAAAACTGTGCCAAGTTAATGGATGGTATATTAAAACAAGTATATGGCGCAAAGCGCAATAGGTGACCGCGGAGCGCATCCTATATATGAAATTTTGTCACTCAAAGAAGCAAGTCTGTGATATCTCAACCAGTTTCAAAAGTAAGCACAGATTTAGAATCGACATATAAAACTAGTGAACAAAAAATCAACTATTCTGTGGAATAATCAAGAATTCAGGAACTACAGTGCAAAAACCGCATATTGCAATTTTCCAACTTTCTACCCAGAAAATTAATGTTTTAAATGCTTTGGGACCAGTTCCACCCCTCCAGACATTCTTAAAATTTAATCACCTTTAAGCAAAAAAAGTTTGTCCAAATCCATTGAGAATTCGCCATTTCTCCACATACCCCATTTTTCAAAATTTCTACCCAAAAAGTTATGTTTCTTATGCTCCGGGACCAGTTCCACCCCTCCAGATCTTCCTAAAATGTTATTACCTTTCAGCAAAAAAAACGTTTGTCCAAATCCGTTGAGAATTCGCCATTTCTCAAAATACCCCATTTTTCAAACTTTCTACCCAAAAAAGTAATGTTTCAAATGTTCCGGGACCAGTTCCACCCCTCCAGAACTTCCTAAAATGTTATTACCTTTCAGCAAAAAAAAAGTTTGTCCAAATCCGTTGAGAATCCGCCATTTCTCAACATACCCCATTTTTCAAAAGTTCTACCCAAAAAGTAATGTTTCAAATGCTCCGGGATCAGTTCCACCCCTTCAGATCTTTCTAAAATATTATTACCTTTCAGGGAAAAAAAATTTGTCAAAATCTGTTGAGAATTGAGCATTTTACAGCATACCCCAATTTTCAACATTTCTACCCAAAAAAGTAATGTTTCAAATGCTTAAATTCCGGGTCTACCCCTCCAGATCTTCCTAAAATAGCATTACCTTTCAGGAAAAAAAAAGTTTGTCCAAATCCGTTGAGAATTCGCCCGTGGACAGCATTTCCAGACACCCATACATACATATCAGGACAAAAGTTCAGTAACCTCTATAGACCGCGGAGCGGCCCTTCAGGCCGCTCCGCGGTCAAAAAGACGAAGACTTTGTTCCCCCCCCCCCCCGGTAATAAAACTACTAATAGGGACCCTTGGGGCAGTGTCCTGCTTAATAATTTTGCTAATCGGGACCCTTGACAACAATTTTTAATTAGTGTCCCACTTAATTTAGCCCTATTCGAGACCCACTGAGGGTCCTTTTCTGACTTTTTTCAGAAAAATTTGATTTGCACTCAATCTACTGGGGCTAAGTGCAAAATTCCAATTGTGGGTGAATGAGAAGGCTTCCAGCAATCGTGTGGTATTAGAATTTTGCACCTAGCTGCTCCAGGACCAGAGCTATCCATCATCAAAGTCCAGGGACCCGTTTAGTGGACCAATTTTTTCAGTGTCCTGAGTGTCCATTGAGTGTCCTGAGTGTCCTGAGTGTCCTGAGTGTCCTGGGTCCTGAATAGGACATACAGCCAAAATTTGAACATGCATAATTTGTGGTTTTTCATTGAAATTTATTGAATTTTGCCATGAAATTTTATCTAGGTGGTGTCTTGTGGTAAGGCCGCGCATCTTGGCAACAGCCAAGAATACCTTGTTAGTAGGAACATGCATGAGCCAGACTCTGCCCTGTCCACCACGCCTATCAACGGTACAGCCCTGCTCCATAGTCATCAACCGCTGTCAAGGCCATACCGAGAGCATCTCGCTGATTAACTCAGTCCCCACTTCATTTTGATTAACCCATCGCTTTCGATTCGATTGGACTGTGCTGATGAAGGATGAGAGCAGCCAGACTCTGTCTGCCCTATCCACCACGCCTACCAACGGTACAGCCCTGCACCATAGTCATTCCGCCGCTGTCAAGGCAATACCTAAGGCATCTCGCTGATTAACTCACTCCCCATCCCCACTTCATTTTGCCCACCGCGTTCACTACATCTTTGTCCGTCTTGCGCGAGCCGAAGGCCGCCTGCCGCAAAGGGCAGAGCAGTCAGAGCTCCGAAGGCCATAGGAAGTCTTTTTCACAGTTTGACTACACTGAACATTTTGAGCACTTTTCATAAACCTTTCTTTTTTCTTGCAAAAACGGTCCTTTCATTCCAAAAAGAGATAGACCTAGAGATGGCAATGATCCCGCTCTCCTTTGTGCTGGCCTTCGGAGTCCAGGGCGCATGGAGCATCAGAGGAACAGAGCCTAACAACAGACGAACAACAGTCCCAACTACTTTACCCCAGGCCCCGGTTTACCAGCTGGAGCTGGAGCATGGTCAGAGCTTAGGCTTCGGGAAGAGATGGAGGAGATAATTGGTTTGAGGTAGTCGAATGGAGAGCTCTCTGTCGGGCAATGCAACAGAGCTTGGACCTCCCCGCGGTCAGAGCTAAGGCTTCGGGAAAAGATAGAGGAGATAGTTGGTTTGAGGTCGTCGAATGGAGCGCTCTCTGTTGGGCAATGCAACGGAGCTCGGACCTCCCCGCGGTCAGAGCTTAGGCTTCGGGAAGAGATGGAGGAGATAATTGGTTTGAGGTCGTCGAATGGAGAGCTCTCTGTCGGGCAATGCAACAGAGCTTGGGGCTCCCCGCGGTCAGTGCTAAGGCTTCAGGGGAAAAGATAAGAGGAGATAGTTGGTTTGAGGTCGTCGAATGGAGCGCTCTCTGTCGGGCAATGCAACAGAGCTCGGACCTCCCCCGCGGTCAGAGCTTATGCTTCGGGAAGAGATGGAGGAGATAATTTGTTTGAGGTCGTCGAATGGAGAGCTCTCTGTCGGGCAATGCAACAGAGCTTGGACCTCCCCGCGGTCAGAGCTAAGGCTTTGGGAAAAGATAGAGGAGATAGTTGGTTTGAGGTCGTCGAATGGAGCGCTCTCTGTCGGGCAATGCAACAGAGCTTGGACCTCCCCGCGGTCAGAGCTTAGGCTTCGGGAAGAGATGGAGGAGATAATTGGTTTGAGGTCGTCGAATGGAGAGCTCTCTGTCGGGCAATGCAACAGAGCTTGGACCTCCCCGCGGTCAGAGCTAAGGCTTCGTGAAAAGATAGAGGAGATAGTTGGTTTGAGGTCGTCGAATGGAGAGCTCTCTGTCGGGCAATGCAACAGAGCTTGGACCTCCCCGCGGTCAGAGCTTAGGCTTCGGGAAGAGATGGAGGAGATAATTGGTTTGAGGTCGTCGAATGGAGAGCTTTCTGTCGGGCAACGCAACAGAGCTTGGACCTCCCCGCGGTCAGAGCTAAGGGCTTCGGGAAAAGATAGAGGAGATAATTGGGGTTTGAGGACGTCACAAAAAACAAAAAAAAAAAAAAAAAAAAAAAACAAATGGACGAGCCCCTTGCCGAGGAATGCAACAGAGCGTGGACCTCCCCGCGGTCAGAACTTAGGCTTCGGGAAGAGATGGAGGAGATAATTGGGTTTGAGAAAGGGTCGTCGAATGGAAACTCTCTGCCGGGCAATGCAACAGAGCTTGGACCCCCCGACAGAGCTAAGGCATTTGGGAAAAGATAGAGGAGATTTTAAATTGGGTTTGAGGTCGTCAAATGGATTTGGACAAACTTTTTTTGCTTAAAGGTGATTAAATTTTAAGAATGTCTGGAGGGGTGGAACTGGTCCCAAAGCATTTAAAACATTAATTTTCTGGGGTAGAAAGTTGGAAAATTGCAATATGCGCCTTTTTGCACTGTAGTTCCTGAATTCTTATTATTCCACAGAATAGTTGATTTTTTGTTCACTAGTTTTATATGTCGATTCTAAATCTGTGCTTACTTTTGAAACTGGTTGAGATATCACAGACTTGCTTCTTTGAGTGACAAAATTTCATATATAGGATGCGCTCCGCGGTCACCTATTGCGCTTTGCGCCATATACTTGTTTTAATATACCATCCATTAACTTGGCACAGTTTTATTGTAGAACGATAAAAACTGGTACAGAGGTACACCCAATAGTGGACGTTGTACCCCTATAATCTTGTGACAAAATATTAATTATTGAGCTCTCAGCGCTGAATTGAAAAATTGGTGCAGTTTGTATCTTTAAACACAGGGTTTTGAATTTCTGAAATGCAGTGATTTTACAATTTTGAATGCCACAGAGTCAATAATTTTTTTTAATTACTCGCCGTTTTAGGACATCATAGAGGATAATTAGGGCTAATTTGTGGCCAAGTTTCGTAAAAATATAAGCACCCATTCTTGAGTAAATATTGAAAATGTTTTGGACGAAGACTTCATTCCCCCCTGGTAATAAGTACACTCATGTAACTTAACATTTTCCTAAGCTTTTGCCTCCTGTAAGGCATCCTCAACAGACCCATCAAGGTCCCCTGCCTCACACCCTCCTCCTTACTCCGCCCAGTAGTAAGAGGTTGGTGGTGTACAAGGCCAACGGGAACATGGACGACTTCCTGACTGGCTTCTGCCAGCACACTGGCGACTGGGCCAACTTCAATCCCATCACCGCTTGCCAGAATTTGCACTATCTGTGAAGATATGCAAATTCTATCCATGCTTCTTTCGACAAATCCAAAATAGGTGAAAGAGATGCTAAACTTAAAGTTTGCGTAACTCAAAAGGCCTATTTTGGAGCAGCCTTCTGACAGCCCTGCCGCGCCAGCTCACCTCACCTCTGCCTACTCTCAGCTTAGCCACTGGAGCCTCTTCTGGACTGGCCTACTGAGAGCAGCCTTCATGGACCTCAGCTCAATTCGGTGAAGAGCTCAACTAAATCATGCCGACGTGGCATCAGCAATTGCTCACTGGCATCCCAAGCTGCATTCAATTCCTTTGCATCAGCCTCAGGAGCAATTGTTTAGTGTCATCCCGAGCTGCATCAATTTCTACCTCTGTCAACCCGAGCAAATTCGACATTGTCAACCTGAGCTGCATTCGTCTCTTTGCATCTCTCACAATGACAATTTGCTCAGCGTCAACCTGAGCTGTGGAAAATCATCGCAGTCAAACAGAGAGTGACCAGCATATGCCATCCTGAGCTGTGTCAATCTTCGCCTCTGTAAACCCAAGCAACTGTCAAGTTGCATTTGTCTTCTTTTGCTTCACTCTCTTTCTGGAGGGCTGTAAAAGCATCGCGAAGGAAAATGTTAATAAAACAAACAAACAAAAAAGACCTGGATCCTTATCATTGGTAAAATGCAAAAAATTTTGGTCAATGTCTGGAAAAGGCATTCGCATAAGCTCACATAGGCGAAATAAATCGGCAGAGAGCTGGTGGAGAGTGCAGAGGAGGAGGACGAGGCGTCGAGCGAGCTGCGGCCCCTGCTGTCAGGCGTTGTGGGCTTGGCCAAGGTTGCCAAGGCCACCATGCTCAAGCTCGCTCTTTTTGCATTCGAAAGAGCATCATCAAATAGACCAAAACTTGCGAGATTTTGCCCAAAAACGGCAGAACACAAGAGAAAATTACTCAAAACCATTCGTCCTAACTCCTTCTTCTCCTTCTCCTTCTCCGCACCTATTCAATGGACGATAGTAGGTATTCATTTCTCCCCCCCCCCCCCCCTCCCCGGGTCCTTGGGCCTCATCATGTATTTTATTATTGATAAATCTGAAGTTAAGCTAAGGTGACATATGCACCAGTGGTGTAGTGGTTTAAGCGATTGGTCAGCTGGGCGAAACTGGCAGGTTCGATTCCTTAATAAGCATTTATTTTTATTTTTGTGTATTTAAGAGACGCTATATATAAGCCTTTAGACAAATGGTAATAACCAGTGGAAAAATTTTTTGGTCATTTTTGACAAACCTAAAACGTGAATGGAGCAGACTTTTGTGATTTCTATGCCATTTACCTCATCGATTTTAACCCTTCCTGGGCCGAGTTATGGGCAAAAACTTGAAATGAATAAATTTCAGTTCTAAATTTTGTAATATTTGAGTTTAAGATACATTTTGCTTTACGAAAGCAGAAAGTTATAAAGTTTAACATAAGTTTTTGGTATCATTAGAAAGCTAATAAAATGCTCTTAATGGTGCAATAATTTGTTTGACAAGTTTTAACCACAATTGGTCAGAAAAATTAGCTTGTTTCAAAATCACAAAATTGGAACTCTAAAAAATTACACATTTCATGATATTCCTCAACAAAAATGTTGAAAATGCACCCCAGCGGATATTCTGACGTTATTCCGCAAGTTCTTAGCTTCATTTTGGTACCCGTAACATTGCACAACTCGATTGCCAAACCGAACGACAAATCAATCTTTGTTGCCAACTCTACTTTTGAGCCTATGTTATAACATAGGACGTTTTTTGAATCACAGAAATATCGGGTTCATGTAATATACAGAACATAACTTTCTACTACATAACATAACGTAGTGCACTGCATAACATAACGTAGTGCGCTACATAACATAACTTAGTAAAATTTTTTGCATAACTTACTCGGATTGTCTACTACAGAACAGTACTTAGTCAAAAATTTTCGTTATGTTATGTAAAAGACATATTTGAATTTTTTAATCAAATTGATATTTTGCATGGAATTTTTGCAATTTTACCCTAAATGTTGCTTTTACATCTTCATATTGTGTCCTGGCACAAATTTACCCATTCATAATAATATTTCTTATTTTCAATTTAATGTAATAGAAAAATGAGAAATGTTTAGTGCTGAAGGCAGTTGAGGCATATTTGCATGTGTGTACCCAATGCATTGTGATTTCTATTGATTTTTGCATTTTTCCAGTTGCAAATTAGCATTCCGGTATCATTTTTGCACTGAAAAATATGTTGTGTTGGTTAAGCTGATTAAGTTATGTTATGTTCTGCACAATATATAGTTATGTTATGTGGAGGAAATGAACCATCCCATAAATGAACCTTCATGTACATATCACCAGTTACTAAGCCTAAAACTCAGCATATGCCTATGCCTAAACATTGTATAAGGTGGGAACGTGACTGCTTATCCACATCACATGCTCATGTCTTTCACATAACAGTACTGATGCAGTACATAACATAACTTAATAGGGCGTGACTAGATGACTTTGCCTAGAGCCTAAACAGCATGTTACATAGCTCATTAGACTGCATAATCAAGCCCAGTCATAGGCCAGACCTAGCATATGCCCTGGAGTAGTCATATGCCTGAAGCTTACTTCTAAGCCTAAGAATTTAGTTAAACACGAAATATAAGCCTCTACAAAAAGGTTAGCCTAAATCTTAGCCTATGTCAAAACATAATCCTACACTACCAACTGAGTACACACCAGTTACTAAGCCTAAAACTAAGCATATGCCTATGCCTAAACATGTAATCTGGTAGGAACCATTGTACAAAAGTATCTTCTTTTCTCCAAAAATTGAAAAATAACCTGAGTTACAAAGAAATAAAAATCCCACTGCGTAATCTGCTGCTAATACTTGCATTTTGTTTTTCGCGCGCAATTCAGGGTCTCTTTCCATGCGCGCCCAAAAACAAAATGCAGATGACGCAGCAGATTCCACAAGTAGGAATTTTATTTCTTTGACTTTTAACTCAGGTTATTTTCAATTTTTGGAGAAAAGAGATCTACTTTTGGCTTGCCGATGGTACCAGATATTTCTTCCACTTTTGATATGGCATAAAAAGTA
>JASANA010002576.1:0-12629 GCA_030248095.1 Ptycholaimellus sp. GST1_10
GTGAGTAGGGGCTCGGTGTGGGTGCGGGTAGTGGACGTGCCAGCTTGGATAACCGACTAAGCTGAGTCGGCGAGAGTCGGAGCGCTTGGGGAGGGCGAAGCGAGCGGAGCCGTTGGAGGTGGCGGCGGGCGAAGCGCCCGGCGACAGCTCACACAGCGTCCCCGAACTCTCCACCCCCGGCAGGCCTTCCAGGGAGCCGTGTCGACTTTCGCAGCGCGGCATCTGTAAAGGAGTCGGGGCATATTGGGGGCACTGACTGAGACTGAGGAGAGGTTGTGGAAGGGAGGAGCGATGGCAATCGGGCCAGTTTTTGAACTTACCGGCAGCCCAGGTTTAGAGAAGAAAATGACTCGAGTTTCTTGCGTTTCTTTAATAAAGAAGTCCGTCGTTTATCAATTTAATAATCGATGTGAATTAACAAGCAGGTAATTTTTCACTCTATGATTTGATTAATATCTACCTCGCAGAAAAGGCAACATCGACTCAGCATTTGGGTATTGGTATATACCGAGGAGAAAAGTTTTTAGCAGATTTATATGTGTCTATTATATTCAAGACGGATTTAAAACTCCCCCCCCCCCCCCCGGTTATACGTCAATCCAGTCTCCATGATGGCAAACAAACCAAGCCTGAACGAGCCTGCTATTGTTCGCATTCAGACAAGACAAACTGACCCAATGATTGGGTTACCACTCTGGGGCAGAATTTTTAGAGCCTGCCAGCACTCTCACTTGGGCCTCCCTTCAACCACGCAATAATAGGCGATAACATACACCCCTCTCCTGTGCCCGAGTTTCAAAGCAGGAGCTCTAAACGGCCCAATTCGAATCTCAATCTCGACGGACAAGATTGTCCACAGGACTCAAGTGCAGCCAGGCAACCTCGGGTATGACGCTGAGCAGCTGCATGAGCTTGGGCTGCTCCCGCTTCCCGCAGATGCGTCGAAAGCTGGCCAGGGGACAGTTGGGCGAAGGCCCGCCCGCCTTCTTCTCCACCATTCCTCTTCTCTCTAGCCTCTTTTCTGGAGATTCTATCACCTCGACTCTCTAAGTCAGCCTTTACCTCTTGGCCAAGGTCTCATTTCCATCGCTTATTAGCTCTCACAATGACACAAAGGACATCCTAATCAGAACACAGGCTTTTGTGGCCCCTTTATCCAGCGCAGAGGTCTGGAAATGGAAAGGTGAGGGCTGGATTTTTGTGCAAAATTTTGCAGAGGGATAGAGAGGGGGCATCGAAGGCGAGGCAAAATCCGGAAATCGTTAAAACGGCCAAATGAAAGCCTTAGGAGGCCAGGCCAGGGCTGCCGCACCAAAGCTCCCCTGCCACAATTCCCAGGCACGCCAAGCCATGTTCCCACCCGGCTATACCAGGCGCTGAATTTCACTGCCTAAGCAGTCTCATCCTGTCTCAAACAAAGCCTTGGCGGCAAACTTCTAATTGACTTATTTCCTACGCATCCATATATTAAGCAGAGCATATCTTTACGCTGGCATGCTCTCAGATATCGAATACGGTGCTCAGTTCGCTAAAACTTTGACATAAATGCCTTGAGGCAGGCCTGAGGCCTTCGAACCTTCTTCTGACTGACAGCAGCCGGACTGGAGACCACCCGAGGCAGGGATTTCCTGGATTTCAAGGCTCGGCGAAAGAGAGCCAATCGCCGCAATCCTTCCCGCTCCATGGCCTTTGAGGCTCAGGCCAGCTGAGTTTCAATTGCCACAGACAATCCCCCGCAGCAGTCTCGTCAATTATCCAGGAGTTTTCACGGAAATGAGCTGCTTCTGTAATTCAGCCTGGCCTCATGGGTGGGCGGGGAAGGGACTCGGGGCAATCAACCTTCCCTCTTCTGCCCAAGCATGCCTCCCTATGCGCCTCCTAGAGCTGAGGGATTGGGACTCCTTAAGTCTTCCGTGTCTGCTTGTCTGGAAGTGACGATTGCGAAATAGTGAGTCCATTCTGGAAGGAGTGAAATGGAAGACGTAACAAAAGCTCAGCTTCGATAGCAATGAGTCTGCAGCAATAGAAAGCTGTTTTTGCGGCAACATTTCGAAGCATAAGTTGGCCTAGAGGTTTGCAAACGGATGAAAGAGATGCGAACCTGGTCAGCAGCCCATTCGTTCCAGATGCTGGAGATGAGGCGGCGATTTTTGGGGCCGCCACCGCGACGCCCCGAACCCCCGGGCAGCAATGGGCCTCAAAATGCAACACTCCCATCCGCCCTAGCTCCTTCTGCCAACTGCCAATCTGATCAACATGTAGCTGTTATGAGTTGAGCTCAGATGCCTGATGCATTTTGCAAATACATTTTAAAACAAAATTTTCCATTTCGATCGAATCAAAGCGTGAAAGATAAGGCGAGAAAAAAAGATGGAAAATTAGGGCAAGAACCGTTGGCAGTGACGGCCAGACTTTGGCTGCGCCCCCGCCGTGCCCTGAATCCGCCCACCGCTCCTGCCGGGCCTTCGCTCTCCATGGTGCTTTCGCTCATCGCATCTGCACAAGTTTGACAAGTTTTTTGACGAATAAATTTTGAATGTTTTTTTGCAATAAATTTGCAAATATTTTTTAACTTTTTTTTTAATTTTGAAAAAAATTAAAAATAACCCCAAGGAAAGCTAGGCCAACTGAGAGTCTTCAACTTAGCGCAGAGCATGATAGAGTTTTACAGTGGGCGCGGGTTATGGAAGAGGAGGTATCCTTATGCAGCAGTCCCACTTTACTGCTAGGACTAAGCAAATTCACCTGGCAAAATAAAAGGCAGAAAAGTGAAATAGGCGAAATAGGTCTTTAAATAGGCTTTTTTAACAAATACCCCGTCAATAGACCTGCGTCGGGGGTCTACGCAAGAAGGAGGCTAAACTTGGAGTCATCGTCACCCCCACCCCCCGTCAAAGCTAATTTCAGCCCATCTTACGTCAGGCAGTCACAAAATAGCTCTCGCCCTTTTCACAGAGGGCAGGTGGATTTTGTGCGCGCAAAGCTGAGGCTTCTATCTCAGTTTTCACTTCACCGGCTGGCGCAGTCGCCTAGAAAGGCTGTAAGCATTAGCCGTGTATCGTAGATAACATTGGTTGCGGCCGCTAGAAGATATCAGTATAAACTGAATCAGGCCATTGAAACAAGCAGCCTAAATCAGTGCTGTCACAAGAAGTAAGGGAGTTTGCCCCTGTTGGGGGTCAAGCAACACTCGTAGCAACACTCATCTAGGGATGGTAATGGGTGTAGCTCTCAACCCACCTACAGGGGGTTGGGTGACGCCCCCTCCCCCCACAGAGGGGTGGGGGCAATATTCCGGCAAAAAGCCTATCCCCGTAACTCCCTCAATGTCTTTTCCGTCCATCGCACCCAATAGAAAGTGAGCTGAACTGGTTCATGGCCGAAACCCTAGGCATGCAAATAGGCAGCAGTAGAGGTGTGGCAAAGAAGGGGCGGGAAGACAATTGACTGAAGGATGCAGCAGGAGGCTAAGCGGGTCCGGGGCGGCGCCTTAGGCTCTGTGGAGCTGGAATGCAATCAGTCTGGTCGCAACCTACTTTCCCAGCGCACCCCATGACCAACAACAACTTCAAGGTGGAAGCCCCACTAGCCTCGCCCCACCACCTCACCAACACTGGCCCCCTGACTCAATTTGGACGCTGGGCCTCTTTTTCTAGCCTCCCTTCGCAAGTTTGGGCCCACACTCTGTTTAGGCGAGAGCGCGGCCCCCTGGATATTTGGCAGTATGCCTCGCCTAAAAGCGGAGGAGGATAGTGCCAGCGCATTATGGCTGGTATTAAATACTCGCACACTTTCTACTCTCCCAAGCTTCTAATCGCCACCAATTTTGCAGACTCACCAAATCCATTTTATCAGAATGAAAATGGGAAAAAAATTAGCTGAAATGGAGGCGCAACGAAAAATTGCAGCTGAGCTACAGTCGACGCTGTAACAGAGGCGCAGGGGCTTGGAGCGCTTGGACTGCTGAACTGGGCCTGGACTTGGCTCCATCGGTCGCTCGACAACCTGTCCACGCTGTCTCCGACTCAGCATCCTTTCCACCTGAGGCCTTTCAGATCCGTGCAGAATTCGAGGCAACGCCGGCTTGAGACAGCTGTCCTTTAGAACCTAAGTGCTCACTGACAAACCTTGGCCGTATATGGCAAAATTGACCCCTCCTCGTAAAGAAGGAAGCTGAAAGCCTATGTTTAGGTTTGCTGTCAAAGGCGAGTTCTGAGATCTCTGGAAATGGAAGCTCCATGACCTTCAGTGGGGGGTGGGGGCCTGGTTGTTTCTGGGAAAAGGCGCCCTGTAGAGTAGGGATGCGCTAATGAAATGAGATGAGATTCGGGAGCTTCTTCCGCTACGCAGTCCAACCGTAAACTGAAGATATTATGAGTCCAACATTACGCTTCCGCAAGCTGCAAAGGAGCTTTTTGGGTTGTAGAGGCTAAATCATGTTCTATTATTGTCCCTTTATGAGCAGAAAATCGACTAAACTGGAGAGTGGGTTGCTAAATATTGTGGTAAAGATAAGTATGTTAAGACTTTTAATTTAAAAACAACTTTTCTTCGCATACTTTCAATATGGCACCATCTATATGGCCATAATCGATAGAATAGGAATAGAAGCTCGATATGAATGGGACGTTCAGTTACCGTCCAATAATCACCAACTGGGGCAAAAATACAAAAAAATTGCCAAATGCTCACTGCAGCCTAAGCACGCCACAGAGTTCTCATGGCACCCCTTATCTTCTAGACTGATATGCTACAAAGCCTGACCTTGTTCAATTGCTGCTACAACGAATTTTCAGCTGCAATAGAAAACCGCAAACGACGGCCAGCTGTCTCAAAAGGCACGCGCAGCCTTCACTACTCTTGGCTGGATGAAATGGACTGCGCGCACGGGCAATTCCCCCACCCTTCTCCCTCCGCCTAGGATAATTGTGCGCCGGCGCTAATGAGGAGCAGAAAAGGGGGGGGGGGGCATGAGAAATGGACCGGGCAGGAAGCAGGAAGAGAAGCTGGAGCTCTGCTCCTCCGACCGGCGTCGCTGCTGCTGCTCATTCGCCACGCTCTCGTAGCCGTGCAGCAGCCAGCGGAGAAGGGCCAGACGCCCTGGCATGTTTGTGTTTGGCCTTTCAGATGCTCTGGGCTGGCGGCTGACGACCTTTGGGGCGGATGTTTTAAAAGATTGAAGCACTGAAGAACGGATGATTGGGATGGGCGGAGTTTGACGAAGGGGCATGAAGGGGAAGGGCGCGAATTGGAGGGCGTTTTTTGACGGAGAAGGGGACAACAGAAAATTTGCGCATGCACAAAAATTACGAAGCAAAAAAGGGCAGAAAAATGAGTGTTTTAGAGATCTAATAAAATAGCAAAAAAGCTATTTTTGCGCATCGCTGAAAGTTCTATTCTAAGGCTTCGCTTTTTGACCCACTTCAGCATCTCATTTTTTGAACAAATGCGAGGGCGGAGTTAATAACACAATTGCCTTCGGCAGAGAGAAAATGGATGCAAGATTGCCTAAAGGAGTGTTCTGGAGATCGGTTTTTCCTTATATCTTAATCAATTAATACTACATAGGACAAACAGTTATTATAAAAGATCATTTAGAACACCTAAATCCCAACTCACAAGCAACTGTTTTTTCGAGCAGTCGTAGGAGCAGCAACAGACCCTTCCTCTATCCTCCATGCCCTTGATTTTTCTACCCATTTTTACCACCCCCAATTAGTCCCAAAAGAGAGGCCTGTTTTCCTATTCCTATCTCCCGCAATCATAAGGCGATGTGGCAAAACAGAGCGCTATCTCCGCCCAGCCCTCTCTGTTTATGCCAGCCAGCCGTACACGTGGCTCGCCTTTCCCCCGCCTGCCTCATAACGAAATCATTAGGCTCCTAAGCCCCTTTCGTGCAAAGCCCTGGCTGAAGGGGTGTTGAAAGGAAGGAGGGACCCGAGTACTACTAGCAGGGGCAGGGGAGAGAGGCAGGGCAATGGGCATTGAGAAGGCCGGAGGGCAGCGAATTGGGCGCCACCGACTGACACGGAGCCCCTGCTTAGGAGCCCTGCTCAGCCATACGAGGCCTATCAAATGCACCCCTCCAGCTCATATAGGCCTGGCCCTGATTCACTGTTTGCCAGCGCGCCTCCCGTGACCAGCCAGGGAATGGCCAATAAAACTGCTCACGGCCTATGAAAAATGGGAAAAATGGCGTAAGTTCCTTGAAGCAGTGCTTACAGGGCGAGGAGAGTAGTTTGCTGGCAGTCAATTGTATGATGCAAGGGCCCTTGGAGTTGATCGGCACTGTAGCTATGAGACAATGGAGTTACGGATAAAATTAGCTGTTTTTTGTAACCTAAAGCAGTGAGGAGCTTTTTTAAGGTGCGCGTTTCTAGTCGGAAATGGCCAAGCATCTGAGCAAGTTTCATGTCGGCTTAGATTCATAGAATAAATTGAGCATCATGGTATTTTCAGCAGTCGAAAAAATGAAACAAAACAATGGAAAAACACTGAGGCTAAATATTCTCTACCAGATCAAGATTAGAACCCTTATCCTCCACCGCAGTTAACAAAGCGACGATTTTACAGCATTGTCCTCTATAACTGCAGCAAATCTTCCCATTTCCCAGTAATAACGGATGCATAAGTTTTTTCTGGCAATCCAATCCCAAGCCGCCGGAAATGGAAACATTTTATAAATATGAGCATAATTAGTTTCTGCAAACCATCCAACCGTCTTTGAAGCTGTGAACAGGCTTGAGGCCGATGTAGGAAGGGCGCCGACGAATGCTGAGCATGGACAGGGACAGCTCCATAGGTCCTTGAGTGGCGCAATCAGTTCCCCCTCTTCCTTCGGCTGCCTTTTTCTAGCCCAGCACTAAATGCCTTTTCTGCTGCAAACGACTGTCCAAACTTAGGCTGCTCAAAATAAAGCTCCACTGATCTTGCCTATCAGTTGGAGGTCCAATTGGAGATGGTAGTAATTGGAGATGGAATTGGAGATTGGAGGACTCCAAATTGGAGATTGTGAGAACTTTTTCATTTGGAAATATTTGAAGGAGGCAAATACATTGCCTAAGAAAGCCAGCAAGAGAATAATTAATATATGATAATGCCATGCAATGCTCCCTGTCTTGGAAAAAAACAGAGGAAAAAGTTGGCAGATGCATTTCTGCTCAATGCATGAAAAGAGAGCTTAGGAGAGCCTAAAATGGAGGCGTGCTTGAAGTGCTGCTATTTCTCGAGCTCGGCGCTTCTTTTTGAGTGCCCCGATTTCCTCGGCACAGATCAATTTGGGGGCATGGCATTTCTGGGTAGATGGACAAGGGTCGGTCAAAAGGGTTCTAATGACGGTGCCTAGCACTGGGGACTATTGTTTCCGGGGCCACTTTTGCCTTGACTGGCATCTTCTTTCATTTAGCACAAGAAAACACGCCAGCCCAGACTTCTTGAGTGACGAGGAGTGCTCTCTATTTAGAGTCTGGTAAACATTTGCATCGAAGGGCAAAACTTACATATCTGGTGCCATCGGCAAGCCTAAAGTGAGGTCCCAATGACTCGATTGCCCCGAGTTCAGGGTCATAGAAAAAAAGCAAATACTAATGGAATCTGCTTATATGACAATTGCTTTTTGTTTTAGCGCGCAGTTAAGTGGCTCTTTCCAAAGCGCGCTAAAACAAATTACAGGTGGCTCAGCAGCTTCCACTAGTATTTTTTTTCTTTGAATTTGAACTCGGGTCAATCGAATGATTGGAAGATAAGAGACTCACTTTAGGCTTGCCGATGGTACCAGATATATTTATTTTGGGTTCACTCCCACAATCCCCCCCCCCCCCCCCCCCCCCCCCCAACGCGTCCCCCTCCCCCAGCGTAAACGCGCTGGGGGGGGGGGGGATTTTGGGAGTCAGCCTTCTTTTGACCAAAGAACACTTGACCGAGTTCCAACTCTAACTGGTTTCCTTGTGTCATCGCCCAGTCTAGTTTCCTGAAAGCGATTGAGCAAAACCTTCGCCGGGCCATTGACCAATATTGGAGGCTCCAACCTCTAGAGGCCAGCCGTCGGAGCAAAAGGCTTACTTAGGCTGAGCTGCTTGGTCTGGTGCTGCAGGTGGTTGGGGTGCGGTAGACTGCGCCGCTGGAATCGCCAGCAGAGGGTACTGCCGCGTCGACGAAGCTCTGAGGAGGCCTGAGGAAGCAGCGGGCTCCCTTCCCTCCTCTCCGCCTCCTCTGACCAACGCGACGGACTCCCGCCCCTGCTCTGCATCCCTGCCAACCGCTCGCATGCTCAGTAAAGGCTAACAGGCGAAAGAGTTTTAAATGCACTTTTTTGGCGGTGAAATGAAAACAAAACGAAGTTGAAAAGCCAGCCGGGTAGGCTGAAAGTTTTATACGAATAGAAACTGTCTGCTAGGCTGCTAAAAAAAGACTGAACGTATGGTACTGATGCTTTAAATTAAATAATAAAGAAGGAGAGGAAAGTGGAGGTCGTAATTTCTCCGTGGTTTTTGGAGCCAACCAGTCTAAGGGCGGCCAAAATGACAGGCTAGGCTGGGACCGAAATTCGCAGAATGCTTGATTGGAGCCTCCAAACGGGGGGCCAGCTTTTGCGTGCCCAAAAAGCGGGAGGAAAAAAGGCCGCGTACAAGCCTGAATGTAGGCCTTAATCAGCGGCCACAATTTTCCCATCAGAAACCAGCCATCACAGCTGCCCTGATGGACGTTGCAACATTCGCCTCATTAACTTTTGCGAGATAAAAGGAAATGGCTCCAGTTTACTGACATAGACGAATGGAACTTAAAAGTATGGATGGTTTAGAGAACTTGTAGATATAACTTCGATGGACAATGCTCATCCATAATGCTTCTTTCGATGAGTTTTCGACAAAATAATTTGCATCACAAAAAACCAAAATTTTTTGATCAAATTATGTTTCAAAATATTTTGGTGGTAATTAATTATTCGAATAATTGGCGAATTTTGGTAATTAGTATTACAAAGTGGTGCATTTAGTATCAGTGTTACAAATCTAAACTTCATTAGCTTTCGTTCTAAAACTAAACATCAAACTCAAAAATTGGCTGACTCCTAGAACCCCCCCCCCCCCCGAAGAATAACCCCCCCCCCCCCCCCGAAGATAGAAGATATACACCCCCCCCCCCCCGAAGAATAACCCCCCCCCCCCCCCCGAAGATATACACCCCCCCCGAAGGGTACTATATTGAAAATTTTTTTATTGCCTTAACATACTTCTCTGTACATATCTCGAAATTTAAACTCACGGAATGTTCATGTAGATGATTAAATACCTACTTTTTACTCCTAAGCAACTAGTAGGTACTGCCACAGTATGGACCATGGATCCTAAGCAACTAGTAGGTACTGCCACAGTATGGACCATGGCTCCTAAGCAACTATGGGTAGTACTGCCACAGTATACGCGCATTTTGACTAAGCCTAAGGGGTTGCCGTAAACAGTATCCTAGTACTACTCCTGGTAGTAGGCAGACTAACTAGTAAAAAGTAGGTATATAGTTGTTTATATAAAAATTCCGTGAGTTTAAATTTCGAGATATGTAAAGAGAAGTATGTTAAGGCAATAAAAAAATTTTCAATATAGTACCCTTCGGGGGGGGTGTATATCTTCGGGGGGGGGTGTTATTCTTCGGGGGGGGGGTGTATATCTTCGGGGGGGGGGGGGGGTGTATCTCTTTGGGGGGGGGGGGGGTTCTAGGAGCCAGCCCAAAAATTGGTGAAGGCTAATAGCTAATAGCATAGATAATTGAGTTAACAGCTTCTTTAAGAAATAGTTAATTCCTTTCTCCATGCTAACCTCACTCTCATATAAGTGGGTTTCTTAACATGCATGAAAGGACGCAAACACTGCATAGCCATAAGTTTTTGCGGCTTGGTAGTTTTCTCATCTCAAATTCTATCTCCACGCACCAAGCAGCAACTTTGTAGTTGGCTGGATTGATGGCTCTAGTAGCTGCTCAAGGAACGTCTGCGTGGCGGCGGGGTTGAACCTTTCTGGTAGTATTTGCCTGAGAAGCTCTGACTGAACGGCCCATCAATCGAAAAGCCCAGAAAAAGAGGTTTTGCAGGAGAATGCCCCTGCAAGAAAATATTCCCAGAGCACTACTGCTTCCTGGACCCAATGCAATGCTACGGCATATATACCACTTCACCGGCAAACACTGCAGCTGCCAACCAACTCTGCAAAAATTACGTAACTCACAGCAGCAGCCTCTGTTCCTTAGCTCGGCCTTTGCATTCCAGGGGATTGTGCATGGCTGCGAGCAGCGATTGCTGCCGACAAAGACTCCTGGGCTGCGATGTACAATGTCGCCGTTCGTCGAAAAGAAACCGAAGGGAAAATGAACTACTTGACCGTCTGGGTTGGCGCCTGGTTGCGCTGGGACAATGCCAGCTTCAGTAGGATGACTTGAGAATGATCGCAAAAAGCACAGCCCTGCACTGCCCTTCATCAACCAGTTCAAGGCGCTGGCGATCAAGACCTGCCTATCGCTCGGCTGGGTCCTAGTTTTGTGCTGCGCAAAGAAATAGGTAAAAAATTGTTGCAGAAGGGTTGGAGAAGGCCGCCGGATGAGGGAGATTTCGAAAATCAGTTTGCACTATATGATATACCCTGCAGTTTGCCTGGGACGAAGCGTGAAGCTCTCTGCCAACACTACTGATGCCGGCTTCCAGCACAACTCAACTGCTCCGTTCATTGATGCTCTTTGCTTTGTCATGCATAATTAGAGAGATGAAAGTAAAAAACAGACTGTTTGTGATATAGTGGCTTGCAAAATATGGGAGTTCCTTGTGAAGTATGCAAGTGCAGGCAAATCGCAAGATACAAGGCTGTATGTGA
Source organism: Ptycholaimellus sp. GST1_10 (assembly GCA_030248095.1). Lineage (NCBI taxonomy): Eukaryota > Metazoa > Nematoda > Chromadorea > Chromadorida > Chromadoridae > Ptycholaimellus > Ptycholaimellus sp. GST1_10. Next base: position 10,860 of record JASANA010002576.1, read on the forward strand.
AAAACCTTGATATTTTTTTGCCGTTTTGTATGCATACAGATGGTTGTACGGTTTATTTGCAAAGCATAGAATGACAGGAGAGGGGCTGAAATAAAAAATCGCTCACCGTTTGCTGCAAATGTTTTATCCAAAGGGGTAAGAACAACCTGCAAAGTAGTCTTTCAGCATGTTTTTCACACCTTCACACGCAAGGCTGTGACAGGCTGCCCAACCAACACGCTGTGCTTCTCAGGCATTTATACGCAAGCATTTATTTCCTTCCCTTTGGCGTTGGCTGGAAACAGTTATGGCCTCCACCTTGCTGGTAGTCTTTCATCTGAAACTGTCTCTCCGCGCACTCAGCCGCTCGTTTGCAGTTGGCGGGATCGCTCTGCTAGCCGCTAAAGGCGTTGAGAGTTGCCTGCAGCTCTCTGAACAGGTCCCACCCGAAAAGCCTAGAGCAAGAGATTTTTGCAGATTGCCCTTGCAAGAGACTGTTCCGCGAGCATTACTGCTTCCGCAGGGCCAGGAAATGCTACGGCGTACTGCCCGTCCCTGCGGGGCAACTCAACGGCCTATACTGCCTATCTTTAGTAGCTCGCAGTAGCAGGCTCTGTTATTGCCAGCCTGGGCCTTGGGCATTGGGCCGATGGACGTTTCCTGCCCCCCAAGAGTTTGTCCCCCCCCCCCAAGGGGTTACTCCCCCCCCCCCCCCCCCAAGGGTTACTCCCCCCCAAGGGTTTCCCCCCCAAGCCCAATTTTTTTTTATTGTCTTAAAATGCTCCTCTATACATATCTCGAAATTTAAACTCAAGGAATTTTTATATAAACAACTATATACCTACTTTTTACTGCTACTAGTTAGTCTGCCTATTACCAGGAGTAGTACTAGGATACTGTTTACGGCAACCCCTTAAGCTTAGTCAAAATGCGCGTATACTGTGGCAGTACCACCCATAGTTGCTTAGAAGCCATGGTCCATACTGTGGCAGTACCACCCATAGTTGCTTAGGAGCCATGGTCCATACTGTGGCAGTACCTACTACATGGACTAACTAGTAGGTACTGCCACAGTATGGACCATGGCTCCTAAGCAACTAGTAGGTACTGCAACAGTATGGACCATGGCTCCTAAGCAACTATGGGTGGTACTGCCACAGTATACGCGCATTTTGACTAAGCCTAAGGGGTTGCCATAAACAGTATCCTAGTACTACTCCTGGTAATAGGCAGACTAACTAGTAGCTGTAAAAAGTAGGTATTTAATCATGTACATGAAAATTCCGTGAGTTTAAATTTCGAGATATGTATAGAGGAGCATTTTAAGACAATAAAAAAAATTGGGCTTGGGGGGGGGGGGGGGAAGAACTCTTGGGGGGGGGACAAACATTGGGGGGGAAGAACCTTTGGGGGGGGGGACAAACTCTTGGGGGGCAGGAAACGTCCATCAGCCGGGCATTGCAGGGAACGCGAGCAGCGATTGCCAGCAAGGGCTCTCGATTCCTGCTCGACTATATGGCTATACATCATGGAAAAGCTGGGCAAATGAACGCTTTGTATGCTGGGTTAGTTCTGGGCCTCGTTGTGCTAGAACGATAGCTGAAGGGGAAGTGTGTGTGGACTTGAGAACAATGGCACAGTGCACATGCCTGAATTGCCCTACACCAACTGGTTCACGGCGCTGAAGATGAAGACCTGTCTCACACTCGGCTGGAATCTAAAGGTTGTGGAGTTTTGGAGCGTTAAAGTCGCGCAAAGAAATGGCAGACTGTCTTCATGCAGGAGGATTGG
>JASANA010002584.1:0-31413 GCA_030248095.1 Ptycholaimellus sp. GST1_10
GAGTGACTTTTCTTGCTGCGAACTAAAATCCTGATGTATGTGGATTGATTTTGTGACATCTAGAGGCTGTTCTAGATGTAGAAATTTATTCTGCATACGATGGTGTATTCAGTTTTTCAAAGTTGTCAACAATATTTTTAGAAATTTAGGTTTAAAAAGTCGCGACGCAGCCGATTTGGGGTCGCCCGCGCCGCGGGGCACAGTCGATCGCGCCGCCCGGCGCAGTCGACCCCTGCACGGTCTGTCCGCACCGCGGGCTGACCTCGCTGCGTGGCGAGGTCGACCCTGGGATCGAGGGGTCGACCTCGCTGCGCAGCGAGGTTGACCCTGGGGTCGAGGGGTCAACCTCGCCGCACGGCGCGGTGGAGCCCAAATTTCAGGGATCGAGCATGCCGCGCAGTGTACTTGAGCACTTGTCTGTGCCGTGGAGTTGCAAGGAAGCGATTTTTTGATCCACTGCAATTCTTAGCTATCTGAAAACATGGTTGGATAAAGAATTTAAAAGCATTTAAGAAAAATTTATCGAGGAGGTGGAATTCTTAAAAAAAAAATTGCCATTTCGTCAAAATTCAAGCAGCGTGAACGAGCGCTTGTTCGCGCTGCACAGCATGCACGAAAACTCGATCGAGCCGCGGAGTTACAAGGAATCGATTTTTTGATCTACTGCGATTTATGCATACCTAAAAACACAGTTCGAAATAGAATAAAAAAGGATTAAAGAAAAGCTAGACCAGAACGATGCAAGTGAGGAAAAAAACTTTGTTGCGGGGCCGCAGGCCGCCTGCCGTGGAGGGCAGGGCAGTCAGAGCTCCGGAGGCCGTAGGGCATGGGTGCGGAGGCCCCGGAGCGTAGCCTAGCATGCGAAGCATGCTAGGCGAAGCGTAGGGGCCGGAATTGGCACGCCTGCCGGAAGGCCGGAGGACCCCTCTCACACTGGCCGGAGCAAGCGGGCGGCCAAGGCCCGCTTTAACAGTTACCCCATTTTTTTTCCGTCTGTCCACATATATATATATATATATATATATGTGTGTGTGGTACCGCATCCCGTACTCCTCGGTTTTTCAATGAAATTGGCTGAAATTTTGCATGGAGGTCCGTCTAGGTGCTGGCTCGGGACGTTTTTGTGCGCTTGGCGCCATTTTTTGAATTTCTTGATTTATGGTCAAAAAACCTCGAGATGGAGACCTCGAATTTCGAATTTTTTTCGAAAACTTGCATTTTACTTTTATTTGTTATTTATTCTATTTTAGATTATTGTTTATCATTTAAATGCCTTAGAAACCAAAAATATACTTAGACAAATTTGTTACTTTGTACCTTTGATTGTCATTTTATTATTTCATAAGCCAATTTGGTGATTATATATTTCATTTATTACAAGTTGAACAAGGCTGCGCATCTATTGGCGATAGGCGATAATACCTTGTTACTTTTTCGGGGTCTCAACGAGGTCTGGTGGTACCTCTCAAGGTCACGGCGTGTGCAAGACCATGACTTTAGCAGTATGGGAATCCACTGCTGAGGCTTGCCCATGGCTTTAGCGTTCTGGCCGTCTGCTGGTGATGCTTGGCCATGGCTTTAGCAGTCTGGGCATGTACTGGTGAGCATTACCCATGGCTTTAGCGGTCTGGGCATCTACTGGGGAAGTTAAAACAAAGTCAAAGGCAATTCGGTTACAAGCAACCAGCCAGAGGCGCAAGCCCAATCTTCCCGAGCTGGTGAGGTTTCACTTACACCCCTTAAACAGGCTCGTATGCACCAGAGTAATATTTCCCTAGGACGACTAGTCAAAAATCCTTACAATGCTGCAAACGGACTGCTGTCCAAGAGTCTACTGGTGAGGTTTTTTTTCCCAATTGCTATAGTGAGGTTTGCAAGCCTGTTTGTGAGGCTTTCCGTTGGCTTTAGCAGTCATTGAAGCGATGTATCTTTCTCGTCTCTCCCTCTCCCCAGTCACCCTACACACACACCCCTTTGCCATCTACCCTATGCGCCCAGCCTTTCAACTCCTCTCTAGTACTACTTGACATCTAATGTTACCATGTTCTCAAATGCCAGTTCCATAGCCCCTCTTGTCGATCATTGGGGAGTGTGACCTTTCTCGTCTACATCTGCTTCTCTTGAAGGTACATCAATTCCCCTGGCCCCCATGCCTCCCTCTTGCGTATCACATGGTGAGGATTTTGCCACTGACTTCGAAATAGCTCATTTGCAGACAAGGGGCTAACCACATTTTTTTCCCACTTCAAACTCTTACGATTTGATGAAATCAATATTCCAAAGCATTCCTCCGCAGCTGGATGGTAGTGGACTACCTGCCTCTCCTGCACCAGAACTCTTTATGCAAGCTCTTTCTGGTCACACATTTCTATTCTCTCATCGGCTTCCAAAAGATGGTTGTTTGTAAATATTAGAGTATCTGAATAGAACAAGTCAACTCATTCTCCGATGTATCAGCTCCTGCTCCAGTACCTGCAGAGGCCAATGCCACATTTCTATCCAACGAACAATTTTGTAACCAAATTTTACAGCTAACTGTAATTCCATTAAGGTGTATACTCCAAAAATTGTTTGAACAGATTCATTAGTATGATTACAATAATCCCTATTTTTAATAACAGCACAAGCTCAAAAAAGGTGAAACAATAAATGCTTATTTACTCAATCTGACAAAACAGGTATACACAATTTTTGTGGTGTGGTAAAATTTCAACACGAGCAATACCAAAAAAATATTTAAATTAGGAGCACTAATTCCAATAAATGGACTAGGATCTAAATCAATACCTACATATACAAGAGGAGCACCAATAGGCATACGTTCATGTTTACAAGATACATTAATTGAAGGATACAAACTTACAAAATCTATGCAATCTAATTCGTAATTTGAAGCTAAAGTTTTCCTTGGTTTCGATGAGCAGAAGGTTAAGCCTTAAGCTCAGAGACAAACCAGGTGCCAATCTGGGAAAAACGTAGGTCACCTCTTGGGATTGAACTCAGGGCTCCTGCTTGTGCCGCAGGTATGCTAACCACTACACCAAGATGACACTGGTGAGGAGCATGTAATAACCAAATGGTACAGGAGAAATAAGATGATAAAAAACTTCTGTTCTACCACCATACATGACATCAACCAATTTTAAATTTGAGCATTTATAATCTAATATTGGGTTGGATATATTAAGTGATGGAGTTCTAGCATAAAGCATCAATATTAAATTGTTTTATAAAATTATCTAAATTTGAATCAGTTTTAAACATTTCTTTTATTTCACACTCCCACACAATATGATATTAGAATTAATCCATAGTCACTCTGCCCACAGCATGCACGAGAGCAGTCTTTGCAGTGAACTCTGCCAAAAATTACACTACGTGAGATCAATCTTTGCAGTAAACTCTACCCACAGCAAACACTAGGTCGGCAGTCGGCGAGTTGTAGTGGTAAAAATGAGTTCAGTAAAGATGCAGTCTTTGCAGTTGGCTCTGCCGACAACATGCACTACATGAGAGCAGTCTTTGCAGTAAACTCTGCCAACAAAATGCACTACGTGAGAGCAGTCTTTGCAGTAAACTCTGCCCACAACATGCAATACGTGAGAGCAGTCTTTGAATTAAACTCTGCCAACAAAATGCACTACGTGAGAGCAGTCTTTGAATTAAACTCTGCCAACAAAATGCTTAACGTGAGAGCAGTCTTTGAATTAAACTCTGCCAATAAAATGAACTACGTGAGAGCAGTCTTTGCAGTAAACTCTGCCCACAACATGCAATACGTGAGAGCAGTATTTTCAGTCGGCTCTGCCCACAACGTGCACTACGTGAGAGCAGTCTTTGGAAGCGAAGAGACACCTTGAATCTAGAATCAATGAGCACAAAAGTGAAGAAACCAGGAAGTGAATTATTTAGATAGTGAACATTGTTTGATGGGTTAAAATATGACAAACATCAGTGGAGATTGTGGATTTATTAAGGTGACATCAAATGAGATGTACTTATTAGATAACATACTTGATATAAATCAACAACCATTATATATATTTAGTTGAAACTTGCTGGAGACTATTAGTACACTGCCCGGTATCTTAACATTAAGATTTTCTATAATGTTGAGATTTTCAATAATGTAAATATTTTCTATAATGTTAATGTGGTATGTTAATATAATTCTTAATTAGTTCAGATGTTATGTTAGTAATCTCTAAAATATTAAAATTACACCTATTATAAATCTTATTCATTTTGTTCAGTGTGGATCCCTGCTGCAACATGAACATTTGTTAAATGAGGAACCACCATTATTGTTAGTACTTCAGTTAGTTCAGATGGAGCCCTTCTGCAATATGGTTAGATGTTCAGTTTGGATCTGCAAGTATGTTGGTAAATATGATCTATAATGTCAAGATTTTCTAGAATTTGTATATTTTCTATAGTGTCAATATTTTCAAAATTGTAAAGAATTTATATAATGTTAAGATTTTCTTTAATAATAGGATTTTATAAGATTCTTAACCTTTTTTAATGGTTTCCTGATAAGAATAATGTTCATCATTTAAAATGCAGGTAGATCACATAAGATCACAGTCCAGAGCGTGGCATCATGTGCTGTAATCGAATTTCATTCCCTTAGCACCTGGAAAATCGAATGGGGTGGATGAATAATGGGTCGCGTGGCCAGCCGAGGTCCTTCTCAGCAGCCCTCTCGACAGAAGAATGCTTTGTCTAGGCGGTAGCGGCCGTGCACCGCGATGTTGCCAAGCTGGATGTCGTAGAGAAGGTCGTGGGTGGGGCAAACGATGAAGAGGGTGTCGGGCGAGCCTTGCTCCCAGTACTCCAGGTTCAGCTGACTCCGTAGGTGGCGAACGTCCCTTTGCTGTCCTCGTGGCCCACAGGGGAATGCAGGGGCATGATGTCGGCGGCCTTGCCCAGAACCCTGACAAGAGAGAAGGAGATAAGGTTGAAGTCCTTGAACTTGCAGATGTTGAAGTGAGCGAGGGCCTTGACTCTGTTCACCTTCACTACTTCCACCAGATGGTCTGGGACCGCTGCCGGGTAGCCGCCGATCCTGTCGTATCTCAAGCAGGCGGGAAACATCATCTCCCCTTCCCAGACTTGTCAGCGCAGGCTCCATGGCTCCGCGTAGGGCTGGCGCTGGTCTCAGAGGCGCTGTCGTTGCGTCGCTGCCCTTTTGTCTTCGTACTTGTCCTCCTTTACCTTGTGGATGGGATGGTCGGCAGGGGGGCGGATGTGCGAGAAGCATGTGTGGGGAAAGGCCTTGAGATGGTTGAAGGAGGGGTTGAAGCAGATGGGGGCGGGGAGTCGCAGCAATTCGTTTGCCTGAGGCACGCTGCGGGGGCGAGGAGGAATGCTGAAAGGTGGACATGTGAAAGCGGCATGGAGAGGAAGGCGGGCAATGTTTAAAATTCCTCTGACACGTTATCGCGCTAAGATAGTGTATGCACAAAATGATCAAACACTAACTGCAAGTAAGATAAGTGCCAAGATCAAAACACTGGAACAGAAAGATTGTTGCCGTTTTGACTACCCAAAAGATCCTCACAGCCAAACCACAATTGAACTTGAAAAAGTGACAGTGCCTGATGATAAAAAAACAGCTACAGTTAGTTGGTGGATTGTCGGGTCGTTCTGGAGAAGAGGAAAGAAGAATGTACTCAAGAAGCCAAAAAAGCTGGAATTGGAGAAAAGCAAATAGCAGCAAAATGAAGTATTTGTGCATACAGTTGGCACAACACGCACATCAAGCACTGGAAGAAGAACCACAGCGCCCAATATCAGGAGGAATGGAAAAAACTCCATGAAGCATACATAGGTGTCTTCTTTTCTTGGTTGTTCTTTCTTGGTTGTTAACACAACACGGCACGGCACGGAAAAAATAATCTGGCAAAATCTGATATCGTTTATCAAGAACACGACCCGGTATCCCAAAAATACTGTGTCGACAACTGTGCCCCAGCCTGACTGACAAGGTTTACTTGGGGTAGAAATTGAACGGATGCAAGGGACACCAATCTGCATCAAGTATCATGTTTCCTTTGACACATGTTTTTTTCTGTTTCTTCTTCTTTTCATTTTGATTACATTTTAAGAACTAATCATAACCGAACAACAAAAGCAGCGTGTACAAGACCAAAGTATTGTTATCCGCTAAAATAAAAAAAACCAGTACAAATACACTCAAAATACATTAATTTTCAGCATTCTATTTTAATTTAATATAAATTTACAAAATGTGCAGGAATTATATTTTATGAAACTTGATTGACAAATTGCCTTCAAATCTATAATATTTGCTTTTACTAAAATCAGTTGGCTCTGGGTTATGTTTTGCCTTATTGGAAACCATGCTGACAGGTTTTACAATTTGTGGAGGCACATCACATGTTGTAAATGAAAATTCAGGCGGGCTGGTGCTTGCACATATAGGTGTAGATGCAACTTCATAAATGGGGTCATAGCCTTGAATGTTTTTAAGCTTTGCTTTAAGAGTGTTTACTTCGTTTTTTAAATTATCCAGTTGGGACATTTTGACTTCTCTAGCTTTATGATATTCATACTCAAGTAAGCCTATTTTCTCCCGCAAAGATTTGAGCTGCTCCAGTTGCATTTGGTTGCCAGTAGATGAATTATGAACGTGTTCGTTGGTTAGTTTGATCAATTCTTTTTCTTTTAGTTCAAGATCATCCAAGGCTTTGGCGTTGATATCGTCTAAAATGTTGCGGGTATTTTTTATTTCATCCAAACATCTTTCTTGGTTTATTTTGTGGTGTTTCAACTGTTCCAATTGCTCTTCGGTCTTCATTATTTGATCTTGCAATGACATAATAGCTTTCTCTTCCCCTTCATTTATATTAATCACACTATCATCAAATACCTGCCTTTGACCAGCATGTTTGCCGTCGAGAGGATTAAGCAAATAGTTACAGGTGCAGCTTCCAACTGGTTCATAGATCGCTTGCTCACTACTTGAAGAGATTTCTGAAACGGGGGTGCCTTTAACATTTTGGGAAATTTCCATATTAGGTTCTTAGATTTTGCTGCAAATAATAATAATAATGTGTAACAATGATTTCTGATATGTTTAAATCCAGTATAGGAACATTAAAATCGATGGTTTGATCATTGATGAACAAGTGGAAAAATATCACTATTATTTAAAATGTGCCAAATTAAATGACAAATCAATAAAATGTAAAACAGTGCAAACTAAATACAGCCAATCAATTTGAATGGTATCCTGTCTTTGGTGCACTGCTTTCGATGGAGATGGAAGACCAAAGACTAGCCAAGTAGCCTATCATTTCGATATTCGATTGAGGTGAGAAAGACACAAAGGAAGCCTTTGCCGCATCAGTTAGCAAGAAATTATTCATTCTTTATAACCACACTTGCTATGAAACTCCTTTGCTAATGAAGGTTGTGTCATTTCCATGGGCTGCAATAAACAATTTTGGTAAAATGCAATAATCAACTGGAAGCAAAAATCATCACCTGCAATAGGCAACAAAAACAAAACAGGACTCATTACTTTAATTTTAATCTTAATAGGACATCTTATTTTTTATATGTGTATTTTTTGTGTATTTTGGGTACTTTGTACCATACGTATCTTGATGGGACATGTGCTAGAAAATTAAATAAAATAAAAAATAAAATAAAATTAGCTAATTTTATGTTTAATTTTATGAATTAATTTGTTTGTTTTGTGGCAGCTTATGATTTATCTGTACATGCATTCTACATTTGATGACAGTTTGTTCAAACTTTGTGGTTTATCTAAATGACTAGCCCATGTGCGTTTGGATGTATTTATGTTTGTTAGGTATTTTTTTAAACAAGTATATGGCGCAAAGCGCAATAGGTGACCGCGGAGCGCTTACACATCCACATGTAGTAAAATCCAAAAATTAAGGAAAAATTCTGCTGGGAAGGTGATCATTGCATCTCAAAAGAAAAATTCTGTGGTTTCTTAACCATTTTCAAAAGTAAGCACAGATTTGGAATCGTTATATACGATTTGTGAACAAAAAACTCAAGTGTTCTGTTCAATTATCAGCCGTTCAGCTGCTACTAATTATTGATGCTATTGTCATGTGTGAATATTTGTCACTCAAGAGGGCAAGTCTGTGGTTTCTCAACCATTTTCAAAAGTAAGCACAGATTTGAAATCGTTATATTCGACTTGTAAACAAAAAAACTCAAGTGTTCTGTTCAATAATCAGCCGTTCAGCTGCTACTAATTATTGATGCCATTGTCATGCGTGAAAGTTTGTCAATCATGAGGACAAGTCTGCGGTTTCTCAACCATTTTCAAAAGTAAGCACATATTTGGAATCGTTATACACGACTTGTGAACAAAAAAAACTCAAGTGTTCTGTTCAATAATCAGCCGTTCAGCTACTACTAATTATTGATGTCATTGTCATGCGTGAAAGTTTGTCACTCATGAGGACAAGTCTGCGGTTTCTCAACCATTTTCAAAAGTAAGCACATATTTGGAATCGTTATACACGACTTGTGAACAAAAAAACTCAAGTGTTCTGTTCAATTATCAGCCGTTCAGCTGCTACTAATTATTGATGCTATTGTCATGCATGAAATTTTGTCACTCAAGAGGGCAAGTCTGTGGTTTCTCAACCATTTTCAAAAGTAAGCACAGATTTGGAATCGTTATATACGACTTGTGAACAAAAAAACGCAAGTTTTCTGTGCAATTCTCAAGATTACAGGTGCTACAGCCCAAAAACGGTATATTGCAATGTTTAAACCTTTCTACCCAAATAAGTAATGTTTCAAATGCTCGGAAACCGGGTCTACCCCTCGAGATCTTCCTAAAATTGCATTAACTTACAGGAAAAAAAAATTTGTCCAAATCCGTTGAGAATTCGACCGTTCCCAGCATTTCCAGAAACATATACACATATACACATATATACCTGAGGACAAAAGTTCAGTAACCTCTATCGACCGCGGAGCGGCCCTTCGGGCCGCTCCGCGGTCAAAAATAGAGTTTAATTTTAAATATGAAACTATATGATGCAAATTTGTTACTGGTTTCACTTTTATCATTGCACTATACAGTTATTACGTGGTACCAGGGGGGGGCACTAAGTCTTCGCCTTTTTTATTTTGCTTGGTTACATCTCATCTGCTTCCTATCCATGAAAGCTATAAAATGGCCACAGTGTGGCCATATTTCCCTTTTATGTTGCTGTAAATGCCTGTTATGCAATATCATGTCTAAAGTGGTTTACATTTGAAATATTAACATGATAAAAAATAGGACTGTCACAGGTGGTTTGATAAGTTACAGGGGAGAAATTTGAGAAAATTTACATTTTCTACCATTTCTCCGTGAGTAATAAAGATAATTTAAAACAAATTTAGCACAATGTTTATGGATATTAGTTCAAAATTGTGACCAATTTACAGCTTGCTATAATCATTTTGAGACGAGTACTAAGCATTTAAAAAAAGGCGAAGACTTAGTGCCCCCCCGGTAGCACCTGTAGTCTTAAGATTTGCACACACGACTTTAGATTTTTGATTCGCAATTTATATATGATGGTTCTAAATATGAACTTACTTTGTAAATTGATTGAGAAACCACCAACTTGCCCTTAAGAGCAACTAATTTTCACGCATGTCAAAACCATTTGTAGGCATTTGCAAATGGACCTCCGGAAAATACACAAAATATTTTAGTTTTTACATTTGCAATTCATATATACTGATTCCAAATATGTGCTTACTTTTGAAATTGATTGAGAAACCACCGACTTGTCCTTTTGAGAAACAAATTTCCACATATTTCAAAACCATTTGCAGGCATTTGCAGATGAACTGGAAAATGCACACAAAAGAGAAAGGTGTGCTCGTACTTGCTGGTGTCCATGGAATCAACGGTGGGGGGATAGGCGAGGAGGGGACGGAAGCCTAGGTGACGAAAAGGGTGCGGAGAGAGAGTGAGGTGAGCGGAGAAAATTAGCTGAGGGACGAATAAGTGAAGGTGGAGGTAAGGCGCCTCTTTATAGGCAGGCAGGCCGACCTAATCTGCTCTCAGATGGGAAGGGCAAACAGAGGAGCCCAGCGCCCTGCCCGAGCCGCCAGTGTGGTTGAGAGCCTCATCATCTGACCTGAGCATCACATGACCCTATGTGGAGCGAATTCAGGAGCGTTATGCGGGGATGGGCTTCGAATGTGAGGATGGCAGCATCGATGAAGGCTGACTCACAGACACGGTGCTCTGGCAAGCCAAAAGCTGATTTCCCATCACCACGAGCATGTGAGACTTGGTGATGAGACTGAACATTCATTCCTTCATTTCCTAAGCAGGTACCAGTAATCCCATTGTGCCAGCACGGAGTTGCATAGAACACCTCCATGGTCCCGCTCTGAGGCACCGTCTGCAATTTTTACAATCACTGTTGGTCGAGAGTAAAGGCAAATAAATCTAACCTCATCAAATCGCAGCCAAGCTGGTGTAGAATCGTGGGGATCCAGTGCTCTAGTAATCGTGCTAGTAATTCATCACACTGCAGTGGCCGTACGTATGCTAGGCTACGCTCCGGAGCCTCCGAACCCAAGCCATGTGTCCTCCGGAGCTCTGACAGCACCCTCCGCGGCGGACGGCCTTCGGCTGCGCAAAACAACAATAATAATAATGAGAATTGAGAATCACGAATAAACGTTTTGTATTCCATGACAAAAAGATGCCAAGATATTTCCTATTTAAGCATAAAATAAAATAAAAAACATCGACAATTAAGATACACATAAAAATAACCATGAAGTAGAATTCTTTGTTACTGGTTAATAATGAGATCCAACTTATGCGATCTTGGACAAACATTTTGAGATGTGGCTTGTTCCCAGAAAACCTGAGCTTTGCCATTTAATGTATTACCTGTTGCAATCACATGTTGCAACAATAAACAGGATTAGCCAAAGATCGGTTTATGAAGTTTATAGAGGCTGTACTATTTCTCCGGCTGGTTTAATTTTTGACCGCGAAACGGGCCCGGAGGGACTGCCATAAACCACTATATATATATATACATATATATATATATATATATATATATATATATATATATATATATATATATATATATATATATATATATATGTATATATATATATTTGTACAGGGCTCTATAGCAAAAAAAGACCATTTTTCTAAACTCGCTTTTTGTGCACTCTGCTCCAGTAATTCAAGGTAAATTGGTCGTTTGCAACGTGTAAGAGTGTAAAGCAGACTAGAAACATGAAAATCACTCAATATGCCCACCCCCAGATTTGATCACTTTGGTCAGACGAGCAGGGACGGCCTGGACAGCGTTGAGAAGGGTGCGCATGTCGATGGCGTCCCACTCCCTGATCAGCGACTCCTTCAGCTCCTGGATATTGCGGTGAGGGTTCTGGCAGGCGCGGGACTCGAGTGTGTTCCAGACGGTGAAGTCCATGTGTGTGAGGTCTGGAGAGGTGGGCGGCCAGGTGTCGGGGCCGATGAAGGGGATGTGGTGGGCAGTGAGCCAGTTGATGGTGGCCTTGGCCATGTGACATGGCGCCCCGTCCTGCATCAGCTTCCACCGTCCCCCCAGGAAGATCCGCTCTCCCACCTCGGTGACCTCTGGGATGAGGATGTGGTTGATGTAGTCTTGTGCATTCATGCGGAGGCCTTGGGGCAGGAAGATCAGGCGTGTTTTGCCCATCCCCGACACCCCTGCCCAGACCATGACGGACTGAGGGTGTTTTATCCGTGCTCCTTGGGACAGCTGATTGGCATGCTCTCGGGACACTGCCATGACGCAGTTGTTCTGCTTGTTGTGGGCCTGGTCAATGACGAAGATCTTCTCATCTGTGAAGAATTTTCGCTCCCAGCCAATCTCTGTTCCAATGTTCAAAAGCTTCTGGGCCCGGTCACGTCGCTTTTGCTTCTGGGTCTTGGTGAGGGCGTGATTGACCTGCTGGGGGAAGGATTTGAAGCCCAGCTCTGTGCAGGCCTTTTGCATCGTCACCCTGTTGACGTTGAACTTGCGGGAGAGGCTGTTGATGCTGCTGTCGGGATTGCGGTGGATGAACTGCTCCAGCTCTTGCATCCACTCCTCCGTCCGCACCTCCCTCTTCAGTCCCGTTCCCACCGTGTGTTCAAAGGAGCTGCCGGGGCCAACATTCCCAAAGTGCCTGATTTGGTAGATGACGTTGCTTCTGGAGATGCCGTGGTGAGAGAGCTTTCGAACAATCTCCAACTCCTTCATCCCCGACTGATGACAGCGCAAGATGGTGGCCTTGGTTGCACGCAAAAGTTTTGGCATTTTGATTCTCTAGAACACCCAAGCATCAAAAATACTAGAAATTAATGCAGTTTTGTCTTCTTTGGCATCACTAGTACAAACACTACAAGCCTGCGCACAATCATTCATGCATTGGCAGCTAAAAACGCGCACATTTAAAATGGTCTTTTTTTGCTATAGAGCCCTGTATATATATAGCTATGCTCACTGCTTGAACTTTTCATCATAGGGCGAACTTTCAAGGTGCGAGTAGGGGAGGAACTGTCAGAGTCTAAACTAGTGCCCTCATCGGTGGTCCAGGGTGGGTCCTGCAGCCCACTACTGTTCAATGTCTACCTCCTCACACTGTCCTGGCTACTCAACCAGTGTCCTGGCATTTTCAGCTGGTTTTATGCGGACGATGTAAAGCTGGCCAGCCGCTGCAATGCTGCCTCCAGAAGTGGAGCAGAGCCTCTATCCTCAGCCCTGGCTCTCCTCTGGAAATGGTCTGAAGCATGGCAACTACCCTTAGCCCCTGAAAAATGTTTCCTGTTTCATGCAGGATCAGGGGATGGGGGCTCCTACACTCTGGGAGGCCTCCAGCTGAGCAGAGCCAGTCCGACAACTCCAATCCGTGACCTCGGCATCCTACCTCACCCCATTCTCTCCAACTCTCATCAAATCTCAGCAGTTATTGCATCAGCCAAGCAAGCTGCCTTCTTAACCAAAAAATGTTTTGTCTTCCCTTCCGCAAAGACTCTCATCACTGCTTATACTACTTACATTCGCCCACATCTAGAGTATGCTTCACCTGTGTGGTCCCCAACCAAAAAATCCGAAATTAACCGGCTAGAATCCGTCCAAAAATCTTTCGCCTCTCATATTTTTCGTCACTCAAACTTTCGTGGGAAGGGCAGAGACTATCTTGAGCGCTGTGCAATCCTGGGCTGGGATACTCTGCAGGTTAGAAGGGCTCTGGCAGATTTGATTCTCCTCCAACGCTGCTATAAAGCTGTTCGTGGTGCCTTTGAGAGAGGCCTCCTTTGCTCTCCCTCTTCCGACAGCACCCCCCAGGTTTCTAGCTTCCCCTCCTCTATCCACCCAGCCCTCTTTCCTAACTCCTCACTTTCCCTCTCCTCGTCCCAGGCCAAAGCCCAGGCTTTCTATCACGGCTGTCCAGTTTATTTTTCCCGCATAAACTCTCACCTCAGAGGTCGACATCACCTAGATGCGCTTCCTCAAACAGGTGGACTGCTGGCGGAAGCCTGGCCCCATCGGGCAAGATTGACCTGGAACAGGCTGACGGAGGCTGAGGTGCTGGGGAATCGGGGGGTGTTGGCTGACGCCGCACGTCAGCTCCTGCTTTGCCAGCTTTGATTCTCTGCTGATCACTGCATAATTTGCTCTGTCCTTGACAGATTGGCCTCGCTGCTTTTGCTCAGTTCATGCCACTTTCTCATTTGTTTGGTATTTACCGTGAGGTGATACCTTCTCCCTCCAGCTGTAATGATGTGATCCTTCAGAAAAAAACCTCTTTCCTTTTCTTCCTGCCTGGACTGGCTGAGATTGCAGTCTTCCGGAGAGCTGCAGAATAGGGACAAGATCGCCGGCATAATCCACCGCCTTTTCCACGTCCCCAACACCACCAACATCACCAACGGCCAGCCCCTCTCCTCACTCACTGGTCCACTTTCCTCCTAGCTCCCGCTTTTTGACAATCTTTGCAAATTTTGAAGTGCAATTTGCGGAGCACCTGTACGTCATCTCCATGTCCGCCAACCGCATCTTTGTCGTCAAGCGGAAACTCTCTCTATCCGCAGCCTGATCACTCTTGACTCTCCATTAGAAGATGCGTATAAATGACGTTGTTTTGACCGCAGCAAAGCAAACAGGCGACAGCAGCGAGGAACTGACCAAGTTCCTGGCCTTGTGTGACATACTCTACCGCGAAGTCAGCGTCCTTCTAGAGATCACACAGGCGGACACCAGAGCCACTAGTGCGGCCGGACTACTCACCATCACAGGAAATGGTCCTACGGGGAACGGCACCATCAGCGACCAGCCTCGGACCAATTCACCACCCCCCTGCCACCGAGACTATGTCGAGATGGCACACGTGGTGCTAGCCATCATTTTGATCGAAAATCAACTGGAATGGCTTTCCCAGGACCATCCTCGCTGGGCAGCCCTCCAATGCCACCACCGAAAACTCCGCTTCAACCGCCAACAACTCCAAGCCATTGCGGATGCAGAAGAGGACGCCGACATCCCGGAAGACCCACTTCCCCCATCCGGGGCCCAGCTGGGGCAGGAGGGACAGTACCCATCCCCCACATCCCCCATAGCGGCGCCAACCACGATGTTGCCCCAGCTCGACGATTTGCCCAATGAGACTATGGAGTCGATCTTACAACGCCTGGATGGACACAGCCTCGCCCGCACCCGTCTCGTATGCCGCAAATGGCATCGCCTAGTGGACAGCGCACCGTGGGGAACCTTGCCCAAAGTCCACTTCCGCTCACTGACAGTAACATCGCAGAACAGACTGGAGATCAAGTTGGAGAAATTTGTTGATGAAGCCATTCCGGGGGAAGAGGAGGATGACGAACCACCATCCAAGACGCTTTGTCTCGACCCACTGCCACCTTCCTCCCCTCCTTCCCATTCCCCCGTCCTCGAGTTGACAACCACACAACCAGAAGGAACACGACGAGTCACGAAGCAAAAGAGAATGAGCCTGAACAGAAGCATAGTTGGAACTACACTCAAGATCACCGACCTGATGTTGGGGGCTGAATTGCCACACCTCATGAAATACTTTCGGCACATCTCCCCAGACAAGCTAGTACTGCAAAGCTTGAGCGGCAAGGGGTTGATGACGATGCTGCTGATATTCAAGAGGATGTGCTTGGACACTAAGGCACTCGTCCTTGACTTCTGCAATTTCAAGGGGGTCCCCAAGCAGATGTTCTTCAACTTCCTCAAGCCCTGCCGAGATCGCTTGGCTGAAGTACAACTCTCTTCCTGTCGCAACATGGCAACCTCCTTCACTCCCGCCGAATTCTGGAGAGCCATCGGAGACCTCTCTGGTCCTTTCCCAACCATCCGCCTCAAGGATCACTATGCCAACTTGCCCTGGCTGGATCGTCTAGCTACCGGGATCCTGAGTCTTCCACACCCACCTTGGATGATAGACCTCGATGGAGTCAGCCCCCCACCGAGGTTTGTCCACCTACGCATACTCAACTGGCTGAAAGAGGACACGAAGATGGGGCCCGTTTGGGCGGAAGCCAGGCGGAAACAAAGGGAGGCCGCCATTGCTTCCCGCCCCAAGGCGGCCACCACCAGTTCACCAGCACTCAATGGAGCCCCCAGCCTCCACCTCGGTTCCCGAATGGCTACCGTTCAGGCAGACACCCAGAATCGGGAGGACGGCCCGTCATCATCAGCAGCGTGGGAGGAGTCAGCGACTGAAACACGATGACGAAACTTCGTCATCAAGATCTACAATTGCCGCAGCATCCGTCTCCACCGCTTTAGGTACCAGGCCTGGCACTACGCCCTACAACCCTACAGCATTCAAGTTCCCATCGAGTTCCACAAGATACTTGAGCGGTGCTTTGATGGCAGGAACCACTACTCAACCCATCGCCGTCGGATGGTGCTCAAGAGGCCAGATGGAGCTCGACTTTCCCTCTACCTGCAGCACTGACCCTCTATCTTATACTCCACTAAAACTACTCTATAGCTCCGGCTTCAAACCACAACTACTCCAGGGAGAAATTCAAGCTTCGTCATTGCTATCCATCTTCGTCACCTAGCTCGCCATCACGTTTGAACAACATCCATGACCAGCCACACCAGTAGCTCCTCGCACATGGCACTGCACGACCTGACAGCCTGCATGATAGACGACCATCGGCATCATCTCCTGGCTCTCTTCTCCATCCGGCTGCCATGGACGCCTGGGATGCCTAGCCTTCCGCACAGCCTAGAATGTCATAGCCGCAAGGCTATTGATACTACCTGGCCCGCCTCCATTCCTGGCCATCTCTCTGCATCGCCAGCCATCCACAATGTTTAGGACACCACTGCTGTCTGGTCGGACACCACCGCATGAGCATCTGCGCCATTCTGCTCACCAGCAGCCCTGGACTCTCCAAGCTGTCTGGCCCGACATCACACCGGATCACCCACATGGCACAGCCATCCATGATGCCAGGCGTGCTATCATTGCCTGGCCACCCGCGCCGCCTTACCTACCCTCATGCCATGGCCTACATGACCCAGCCATCAGCGCCGCTTGGCTAACCATCCAGGCAGACAGATGAACAGTTGGTCTGGATGCTATCTCGGTACCTTCCGCGGCCAAGGGATGTAGTCCAGGCCTGGCCGGGAGGGACAAGGTAACCAACCACCCAACCATGTTCCCATTCATGTCCCCAACCACAGCCCACCAAGAACCAACCGCCACCCCCTGCTCTACCAATGACGCTTCTTCCTTCCTCCGCCCACCCATCACGAGAGAAGACTTGTCCATTGGCATCAGATCAAGGAGAGAACGGAGAAACAATTGGGAAGGGCGGAAAGTACCACCAACCACGTCCCCAAAATCGAAACCAAGACACCGGACCTACTTCATGGCCCACTCTCACCTGACACTGCGGGGCCGGACCAGAGATAGCTGCCTATCACCATCCTTCATCGGGTCCAGAGACTCAGGTAGCAAGCGGATACTCTGGGACATCAGGAACAACCACAACCGCATGGCCATCGCCCCTGCCGCGCATCTCCGAGACCTCAATGTCCTCCATTTACTTGGTTCCCAAGCAACGGCCCTAGACCCAGTCGCCGGCCACTCTGCCCGGGTTCAATCTGGTGCAAGACCGACACCCTGACAACAACTTCTTCTCCCTAATGCGGGAATCCACCATCGCTTGGTGATGACGATGAAACTGCGGCTGGTACGTTGAGGTCGAGAACGTTGTCGATGCTCCAGGAACTCCGCCTCTCTACCGGACTTCCGCAGCAGAGCCTGCTAACGGGGGCCATGCAGAGACTAGGAGAGCACCAGACGTCAGACCACTTCTGGGGACCACTCCTAATCCACTCAACAGCCTACAGGATGGAGAGGAGAGCATCCGGGAGTCGTGACACGCCAGAAGATCCTCCGCTACATCTCAGCCATCAAAGCGATAGACTCAGGCCTTATTCATAAGGGCCAACACCCTTCAACCCTACGTCGACCCAGTCTATCCATCCACCCAGCTGGCCGAAATCTGCCCATAGCCGAACATGGCCATCATCAATCCACCCAGACATCGGAAAACCAGCATTGGGTCTCTACACTAGCTAGAGATTCAACACTAGCCTCCTACCGCGCGGAGACAGGAGCGCACGCCGAGGCACTCTGCTCCTGCATGACATCGCGTCCACCAGCCCAAGCGGTCAACATTGGCCTCGACGCCTCCCAAGGAATTAAAGTATTCCAAATGAGAACGGAAGCCTTTCCGATTAGACGGATGAGGGAACGATGAGACGGAGCGCCCTGAGCACCTTCCGCCTCATCCAGGAGACCATCCTGTCTACAGTGAAGAAGGAACTGCAGGACCATGGGAGGACTGAGCGGAAGCTCCGATCACCCGAAAGCTCCTATACTTGGACTGTCGCGAGGCCAGAGAGCACTATCCAGCCCCGACATCTCTTGGATCAACCTAAGCTCTACGGATTCGGATGATGGTCCTTGACCACGCCAGAAGCCAGACCGCTTCAGGCTGACACTCTTCAGTGGCCATGGTGAAGTAACTAGGGAGAAACCGGAAGGCCAGAGCAAAAAGTGGGAAGGAAGAATATACCAAGGAAACCATCCTTACCACCGACGGCTCCTTCTCATCCGCTCCTGGGCCCAGAGCTACTTCAGACACCGTCCGCGTGGATGGCAATTCCCTCTCCTTGAGAGCGAGGAGGAGGTTCTGGAACAACATCCGGAAGTCGAGGCTGGCACCTGGCAACTCGCCTCAGTTCCCGTCTCATGCTCGTCCCGGCCGCCCAACCCTCCGGACAAGTATTCTTCACTTAGGAGGATGAGCTAAACATTGCTTAAAGGATATTACCACCATCACTTGAGAAGGGAGCCAAGATCGCGGGGTGTGCTACGACAGGAAACACAGGAGTTCCTTCAGATGCTGCCTCAGACAGGGCAATGTCTCAAGAGACACGTTCACACCGGTGGATGGAAGCTAGATTAGCTGGACGATGGACGTGGTGGGGCCAAGGAATTCTGAGAGAAACGGCCTAAGTGAGTGGGATGAGGACGGCCTTAGGGGGTTTGAGCTGATGTCATCATCGGCTGGCCTACTCCCATCACCGCCGTCACGGAAATACCAGCTACAGATCCTAGACCAGAGGACAGTGACGTCGTCAATGACGTCCTGAGCTTGCTCTCCCTCGGCCCAGACCGGGTCTACCCCCTACCCAGCGCCTGGCAGCCACCCACTGCCAGCCCACCAACCGTCATCTCAGCCCCTTTAGACCAACCGAACTCGCCGGCTTTCTCACTATTACGTACATTCACCCCAGAACACAGACAGAGCCTTGGAGGATGGCTAGTTTACGAACCTATCCCCAGTGAACGCCTCGACTAGATCCAGAGTAGGGATGAGCTCACCCACTGGATCTGACCTTCTGGTGGTGTCAAGGGAACCGAAGATAATCACAGATGGCCAGTAGTGCCATCGCCACTTCTGACGACTCCACTCTTGGCACTTCACCCTCATCGGAACTGAACCTCGACGGCAGTCCGATGACAACCAGCAATCGAATTGCGTCGATTGACCTGGTGGAATGACCACCTCTGGTAGTCACCAACGTCCGTCCCCCAGCTCGATCAGACCAACTTCGACTTCAATTACAACGACAGCTCGTCCTCAACAGGATGGAAGGAAGTCTGGGAGCGAGGCCAGACGACTGGCCCCACCAACCAGGACATGGCGCCTGACATGAAGCTCAGACAGTCCAGCATAGCTACGCTGGGAGAGATCTACCGACAGGGATGGACCTTTTCCCCACTCCACGTCTCGCTCAATCATGGCCTATACCATCAGCTTCAGTGAGTCGGACGAAAGGAGATGATGAAGTTTGGCTCCGTGTACATCCTCTTCAACGTATGGCTACACCCACCTCCACCTCTACGCTTTAACCCAGACTATTGGCCTCTTCCGCAATAGCATTCGCAACGGCAAAAAAAAACCAGACGACGATTCTGCCTCCGTGGCGGTTGCCATCTCACCCACAGCCGACTCTAGCATGAACGACTTATGCTTCCTCCTCCATCCACACTGCTCCGACAACTGAGAACGAAGCTGGAGCTTACCCGCGCTCACTTCCGACAGCCTATGGCCATTATACTACTGTTCTGGATGGGCGATGATCTCACCCTCACTAGTAGTGTTGTCATGCTTGTCGTTTAGTTCCGAGGTCCCGATCCTCTGCCTACTCTAGCTGACTGGTGTGATTCCCTTCCACCTCTTCTTGGCCGCCCGCGGGTGCGCTGTGACGTTTCCCTAGCCAGTTTCGTTGACCTTGAGCTGGTGCGGCGGGCTGAGCCGTGCCGGCATTCATTCTGTCCTTAACCTGCTCCCAATTCCCCCCACTTTCTCCTCTTTGGCGCACCATGAATAAAGAGATCCTCGCTACGTTACTGCTGTAATTCACCACACAATATGCATCTTTTTTAAATTTATTCTAAACCGGATAAAAGATTTTGAGAAATAATGTTTGTCCATTTATTTGAGGATTCGGATGTTTGCTGCCATTACAGATATTTATGTATACTTACTGAATAATGTTGCGAGAATCATAACCAAATTTATGCGCACCACTTTTCAACAGTGCAAATGCGTGCTTTTGTGACTCGGGTTATTTTGCTCAATGTTTTAATATTTGGATTTTGCTGCAAATATTTAAGATAATAAAGATGCAATTGGAAAAAATCAATTATAATAGAAAAGATGTTAAACATTGTTTATCTTCCCTTTTTCTTTTATGTTAACAATGATTAGACCAGGGATATAAAAGTGAATTGTGCTAAAAAAATGAGTTGCTCAATAATGTATATTTCCTGATTCATTGCACTGTTAAGGATGCCTGAAAATATTAGATTACTGAGAACTCATTATGCATCCAACTCAAATTGGATGCAATACCTAATTATAATGTAGGTTTGATCTGAATAAAATCAGCAAATACCTAGGAACAAAATGTTCCGAACAATATACACCAATTTTTATTAAATATTTCTTTCAATCACGACCTACAATTCAAAATGACTCACAATAATTATAAGCACCCAAATTGAATGTTTGCTCAACCGCAGGCCGCCTGCCGAGGAGGGCATGGCAGTGCCCTGTCCGGAGCAGTGGGCGGTCAAGGCCCGCTTATACAGTGTGTTTCTGGAGCCTGTACTCCTTGCGTTTTCAACGAAATTGGCTTAAATGTTGCATGAAGGTCCGTCTGGGTATTGGCTTGGGTGGGTTTTTGCGCTTGGTTTTTGCTACTAAAAAATAGTAACTCATTTGTTTTTCTACGAAATTCGCTCAAACTTTCTGCAAATACCCATAAAGTGGTAGCGTTAAATGTGCCTTTGCAAAAACCGTTCATGATATGGGTAAACCCTGCAGATTCTGCATAATGCACAAATGTAATGTTCCCGAATGCCCCCACTTTCTTTTGACTTTAGTCAAAAGACTGCAAAGCCAAATCGGAGTCTGACTTACCCAAGAACCCTATTTTGCCTCCCGTTAACCCCTTTTGTTTCACGTTAACCCCTTACGTTAACCCCAGCTGAATGAGCTGAAATTTAAGCAAATTGTTGCAGCATTGTAAACTTAAATCGATTCCTTCGGTGTTATGTTTGCATTCAGTGAGCAGCCAATGGGAAGCATTTTGAAAATCTAGCACAGCATGTGCCAACACTGAAGCAGATAAATTTTGCAGGTTGGTCAACTTGTCTAGAATATTTGGTCCCTTGAAAAAATGGTTGATTTGATGTGATAGTGAGCCTTTAATCAAATGATGATGACATTTATGACGTTCTAATTTATCTGTTGATGAATCACATGAATACAGGGTTCAATTGAGATGTCCAAGTTTGGAAAAACCATTTTGTAAAAGGGATTTGAATGTTGCTAATGGGTGGTCATGGTCAAGCCATTCTTGAATTGCGTTTCCTTTAGCATAAAATTTTGTTAAAGTTTGCCTTCCTCCACTTTCACCTAAAATATTCAGTTGCTCAATAATTTCTAATTCCTGATTCATTGCACTCTTAAGGATATCTGGAAAATTCGATTACTGAGGTTTCATTATTCATAAAACTTAAAATGGATGCAATATTTAATTATAATATAGGTTTAATGTGAGTAACATCAGCAAACACCTAGGAACAATGTACACCATTTTTTTTAAATATTCCATTCAAAATGTCTCAAAATGAATATGCACGCCAAATTTGAATTTTCATTTTTGACCTCGGAGAGGCTCAAAAGGGCAACTAATTTTTGTGTTTGGAACATCCATTTTGATACCCATTTTGTCCAAATCCAACTAAGCAAGTTCAGATAGGCATACCAACCAAAATATGTCTAATTATAAGAGGTATTGAGGTTTTGATATTGTTTTTCTGATACTGCATTCTGCATTTTTGATGCATTTAGATCATTCCAAAAACTTTTTCAACTTTTACAGCACCAAAATACACACCATGGCGAGTCTAATAAGCTGCTAGTTCAGGGGTAAGGGGTAACTAGTGGGAGAGAGGCGACAATTGGTCATGCATTCATGGCTGCATATCAACAGCTCTCACCCATCCTTTTCATCCTTCCTATCTATCCGTATTGGGTTTAGTAAAACACAATAATATTCTCAAGCAATCACCCTATTTTAAAATTTAATGGCGCTGTGCTAATGGATCTGGCTATGTCTTATACACATGGGTTATGCAAGACCAACTGGAACAACCCTGAAACTGAAGCATATGTAGCATTGAGCGTTTGTTTGTATAGCACATATGTAGCATATGTAGCATTGAGCACTGAAGCATTGAGGACTTTGAAAAATAGCAGCAAATGTTTTGTTCATGGCGGTCAAGGTCTACAACGAAAAGAGTGCGATGGTGAACCACAATGATTGGAAATTTACAAGGATGAAAAGGTAGGCCGAAGTGAATCTTCATGCCCAGGGTGGTAACATGGTGGATCTTCTGCTCTCAAGAGGAAACGTTGAATATATTCATTTCATACAATCATTTGTCCAAAAAATGCGAGATTGCTTAGAACCAATGAACCATGGAATTCACTACCACTTGTACTGAAAGCAATAAAAACCAAAGGTGGGTGTAGAAAAATAAGAGTGCGGCAATGTTCAATCAAAGACAACATAGATGGAGCTTATCACACACAATGATATAACCCACAAACACAACTTTTGAAATTTTGCTATCAAGTGGAGGAAATACATTTCAAATTTGAAACCCATTTCATATAACCATCCTAAAAACACCCCCTTTTTCCTCCACTTCATAAAAACTACAAAGTTGAGGAAATTCTACTCCAAAATACAAAACCTTTTCACCCTTCATTATTATTTCCCCCACTTTACAAAAAAATTCAACCAATTTCCTTAACACCCTCACTACAATTTCCTCCACTTTTCAACAAACTCTATCAATTTCCTCAACACAATCCTACCATTACTATTTCCTCCACTTTTCAACAAAAATATTATAAGGTGAGGAAATTAATTTCCCCACCTTAAAGTGTTTAAGGTGAGGAAATTAATTTCCACAAAGTTTATAAGGTGACGAAATTAATTTTCCCAAAGTGTATAAGGTGAGGAAATCAATTTCCTCACCTTACATGCGTGCTTTTGTGCGGGGACACAGGTTATTGGTTTCACTTTATCATCAACACTTCATATCTATAAGAAAATCAAGAACAGTATCAGCACCAACATCACCAAATTGAGTATCACCAAGTTTCAATGAAACAAATTCATTCCTATTATTGGAACATAAAATGTTCCCATTTAATATTGAAATGTGAGTACAATTTCCTCTCGGTTTGATGGGAATTCGAGGACAGTCACTGTGCAAACATTTCCTTAACCAAGTCCTTAATGTTACAGATTCCCAACTCCCATACTGCTTCATCATATCCCCTGTTTTATTTACAAATCCCAAAATCTCTTGGGATTTATTTTTGCATAAAATGATTAACGTTTCAGGCTTAGCATCATGAACCCATCGCTGTCTACAGTATTCCCAACCATTCATTGACATAGGGTCCATTTCTATGCAGGGTTTTTCAACAATAGTATAGGGATTATGCATTATCACTTTATACCCAAGTAGCATTATAAGCGGCATGCTTATACATGCTAAGGGGAAGAAAATGCAAACCTTTTTAATTCCACTTTCTTCCATTTTGACATGAATGAATTAATTTCATCACCTTATATAGGTTTTGTCTCGGTGTACTCTGTGAAAAGTAGGGCACTACAATTTTCAGGAATACCTTCTCCATCAAATTCCATTAAAATATCAAGTGTTCCACCATCAGAAGCTTTGTAGCCACATTTCCCAAATTCAAGCCCATTTACAGTGTTCCCAGCCAAATAGCTGTTGTAGTCTATGCGTAGAATCGATATTTGATCGCTGATTTGACCCAATATTTCCACTATAGACAGATAGCCATCTCTAGCCTCACTTTTTGTGACATCTACCTCTCCTTTCATAGTCTCCAATAAGTTTTCGCCTGACTTATTTACAAAAGTTGACTTTAGGGGCTGCACTAGAAGGTTTTGCCCATTAAGTCTGAACATAAGTCAACTTAAGCTCATATTTTCAAAGTAAGTTGAAATCCGTGTAAGATCACCATAGTGGGCAGTTTGGCTTGTAAATGCTAGATAGCATCTATTTGGTAATGGCTCTTTGTTTAGACAATCAAGCCAGGTGTAAACAGTTTGCCCCTTGGGAAGGGAAAGTGTTTTACATGTTAGTCGATTAAATGTTATCCCAGAGCCATGATTTATTTTACTTTCTATTCGAGGTGAAACTATGTCTGGCAATTTCAGATAGTTCATCCGCACTTTCATCTCCTTTATGTATGCTTTATATTTCACATTCCCCTTATCAGTTGAAACTAGAGAAAATGTGTCAACTGCCCGTCTAAAGTTTATACCAAGAGAGGCTTTGGGTGGCAGATATTGTCTAGCACTCATGAGAAAGTCAGAGTATATACGTCCAGTTAGCACAACACCATTCCCTTTAAGCTTATTTGACTCAGCCTTGAATCGGTTACTTGTCTTTGCCCCTTCAACATTTGATTTATATTGCCCGTCTAAGCTCCAGGACCCATCTAAGGGACTCCACACTTCATCCCGAATATCCTTCGAAACACCCAATAATCGAGCAATTGCTGTGGTGTAAGGGTAATTTGTCATTATACTGACAATGTTGTCATTAATTCGGGTTTCCACAGTTGTAAATAGTGAGTGCATCCCTTGAGAGTCAAGGAATATTAGTTTATCGCCAAGATCAGTGGGTATTGTATTGTCTAGGTTTTGCAATTGAACCTCGACAGTGTACAGCATTGCCTGAAGACGGGTAAACCTAGTCGGATGTCCCACGAATAGAAATGGTGCAACTGCCCCATCATTGAGACCTTGGTTAAGCGTTTGCTCCACATAGTAACTTAATTCAGGCTCAATGTCCTTAACCTCGGATTGAGCATAACTTATCGGATTTATGTGCTCTTCTTCCATGGCAATTTTTTCTTCTGCTGAGCAAGCTTAGTTTTCTTGGTATCTACAGTACTTTCTGATGGCCTTGACTTTTTATGTACAGTAGTTTTCCTCTTCTTAGCAACAAGCTTCTTAGCCCCCGCTCCCTCCTTGCTACCCGATGTTGTTGGAGGAGTGTAGCCGAGGTCAGCGGGGATTACAGCAGGTCGAGTTACGTATGCCATAAATTTTTAACAGTGAAAAAAAAGCTAAGACTGATTTCCTTATATAGTTTTTATGGCTACATGAAAACATACTGTTTACTAGGATTATGAATCATTGATCAAACTCGCATTATATCCGGCGTTCTAGGTCCAGTATCAATTACAATATAACGATTTTCCTGAATCGGTTCTTCCTGAATATTTCTAAAGCCATATATGATACGATCTTTCATACCAAGTTGTGATCCAAAGGTTCTAAGTTGTGATTCAAGCCTTAGTGATGGAAGGAAAAAGAACCATCGAACGTTTTGACATATTGTTCGTGATTCCGGGGATTTATTGAATAAACTATGTAGTACAATCCACAGACTTACATTTCTATGTCTACCGTTTGTAGCGATTCTTGCAAGTTCTTTGCTTGAGGAAGCTTGCTCCGAAAAATCATCAACGATTATTATTGTTTGAGAGTCTCGGTTTTCCAGTTGCTCTAGTGTTATGTTAGGGAAACCTTTAAAGAGCAATAATTCTATGCCTTCATTAGCAAGATTTTGTTTGGTCTCTAAATATTTGTCCTGCAGCTGATCATAGTAGAATAGAATTTTTGCAGGTTTTGGAGTAAATAGGCTAGGATTTGCTAATAGATTAAGTATAAGAGTAGTTTTTCCAGATTGGGATGCTCCTATTATGAGAGCATGGTTTGGAAGTGTGAGCCGTGTGTCAAAATCAACGGTGGCTTTAGGTTCCATGATTTGTTGGTTTAATTTCAAGCTGAAGAGTTAACGCTTTTACATCAGCTGTGTTTGTACCGTCAGTATTTTCTATACCTATAGTTCCGGTACTTGGTATTTGATTAGAGGAGAGTGGAACCCAGGGTTGACGCTGAATATGAGTGAAAGCTGCAGATGAGCCAAGTATAGAGCGATGTTGAGTGTTATAAGGAATGCTTTCAACAAAGTCACATAAAATCCAACAGACCTTTTTTGGCTTTGGATATATCCAGTTTAGTCTTACTGACATGGGTTCCTTATATACATAGGATTTCGGTAGTTTGTAAATAAGGTATACGGTATTTTGAGACTTACTGCTACCGTATACAGGATGAAAGGCATTAGGGTAGGTTTCTTTCTGAACTTGCTCATTCGCATATGACTGAATGACGAGTAGATTCGGATTTGACTCCATGATTTTTGAGACATAAGATTTTACAACACCTATTTATAGCTTTTACGAAATCTATAAATAGGAGCCCTGTTAGTCAGTTCATAAAATATGGATGGTTTACTCGTTGATGAAATATCATCCATACCAAAACTAAACACAGAAAAGGTTCAAGACCTTATCAATAAAGAGTCTGACGATTTTGAGATAACAAAATCGCTTGTTAATCTTCTTTACAACATACTTATTGTCGGCTCCGTTCCACATAATCGATTACAGCATCAGTATTTCGATTCTAAAAAGGCGATAGTTGAACGTTTATTGGATAAACGTGTTAAACTGGCTACAAAAAAGGGACTTCTTGCTGAAAACATATCTTTGGTCTATAATATTGCAGCATCATGTCCTTCTGTCGCTGGGTTGTAGTGGCAGAGGATTGTTGGGAGGATTTAAAGCAAAAGGTACAACCAGCTTCTTCAGGCTATTCGTCTAAGGAGACTCCATCGATTGCCACTCAAACAGCCCCTATGACAACTGATGCTGAAACTACAGCTATTGCTACTCAAACAGTTCCCATGGCAACGGAAACTCGGGAAACTCAAACCCAACCTCTAGGAACTGAAATTGCCACTCAAACAGAAGCACTTGCTCAGCCATCTAGGAGTGATTCATTTGCATCATTTAATGATACTCATGTTTCGGAAACTACCCATGACCCAATGGAACAATCTGAGGTACCTGGGGTAATTCAACCAACAATCGAGGAAGAACCAGACCTTATCGTGGAGGGGGAGTTGGAACCTCCTTCTTCAAACCCTATAAATATGGAAGCAGATGTATGGGATGAGCCTATTGAGGAAGACGATAAAAAGTGGTTACAGCGTTTATCGCCATCATTTCACAAGTGTGGACAGGCAATATTGAAGCAGCTTAGAGATACTGGTGAATTTTCACTTACCTCTAAAGGCATCATAAAAATAAACGGTAAAGAAACGACATACAGTATTCACAGTTTACTGTGGACAACCTGTACCCCATTTGCAATCCCTACTATCCCCATTGATTTTCAACAATGGTTGATCGAGAAGGGGATAACCAAATTCAGGAACCACAGGATCAAATTGCTGAAGGCGGGCCCCAAATGGCTAAAGATGTACGCCTTGCGCGCATCTACTATGGAGACTCCCCCGGTTCATACGGGGGAGTAACAGGCCTCTATAAGCAGGCAAAGTTAATGGGATATGCCGATATAAGTTACAAAGATGTTAAACAATTTATGAAAAGTCAGCCCACCTATACACGTCTAAGACGGGCTAGACGTGTATATCCCCGCAATCAAATTATGTCTAATTTTTGTGGGGAATATTTTCAAATCGATTTAGTTGATATGCAAAATGTGGCATCTGAAAATGATTTATATGCATATATATTACTTGGCTATGATTCATATTCAAAATTTTCAGCCGGCTTACCATTAAGAAATAAGTGGCCTGAAACTATTATCAAAGAATTATTAGCAATGATTAACGATTTACCATTCAAAGTTCAACACATATTTTGGGATAATGATCCATCATTTATGGCTGAAGAAGTGCAAAATTTTTTGGAAGAACATCATATTTTAAACTATACCTCAACCTCACAGGTAAAGGTTCCAGGAGTGGAACGTTTAATTCGAACTATGCGACTAGCATTTGCAAGATTTTGGCAAACACATGATACCTATAGATGGTTGGAGTTTTTACCACAATTCATTGAAAACTACAACAGTAGATGGCATTCTACAACTAAATTACCACCATTTCACGTAGTTAATGATCCTATTGTGCTACCAAAGAAAGTGAAACCTGTTACGGAACCATTTATGACTAAATTACCGCCTGTGGGTAGTTTTGTTCGAATAAGTATTAGTAAAGGTCCTTTCGATAAGGAATATTTTGGAAATTGGTCAGATGAAATATTTAAAGTTATTCGACATAAACGTGGCACACCCATCCCCGGTGCAGTGTTAGAGGATATGAATGGGGAGCTCATAAGAGGTGCATTGTTACCTCATCAAGTTCAAGAGGTTTCATTTGACCCAAACAAAAAAGAATATGATAGCATATTTCGAGTTAAAAATGATCAAGCCCAGGTGAATTTTATTGGTTGGCCAGAAAAATATAAGGAGTGGATCCCCGTTGATTCATTAAGTGATGAGGATAAAGCCTTGTATAATGTGTGATTTTGGTCAGTTGTTAGTGATTTATTTATGGAATAAACAGAACCATCACCAGAATGTAAAACATAGCAATGCATAAAAAGCCAACACCAGAGTAGAATCAACGTTTAGGGCCATCAGAACAACAGCAAACAAAATAGTAGCCTTATCAGTTTTATCACCACTTATTGCATCCTGTAGTTGAGCCTCAAGCTCATCTTCCATTTCAGTAACAATTTGATCGGGAATAAAGTCAGCAAGTTGTTCACGACTAAGAAGACATGCATCAAGGGCCTCATTTACAAAAACACAGTTATCATTATCATAAACACATATGATAAATGTATTATGTCCGGTGAGAGATTTTGGGTCCGCTGCCTGCATAAGGGATAGAACTCGCATATATTGAGTGTTTATTCGGGCAACAGGTCCATTTAGGGAAACTGGTTCGGTAGTATACTGTTTCCCGGGTATTTCAAAGGTTTGCCGGATTTTGAACTTGTCTCCTTCAGGGTGCTTGAATTTTAGCTGAAATAAAAAATGGAAATGGAAATGAAAAAGTTGAAATTATTGCTTACTTTGTTAAGACAATGAGCAATGCCATAGCTCACTTGGTCCTTGGAAACAGGTTTGCTGGTCCCTTTCTGCTTCATTCGCTGTACTTGGGAACCTAAAATTTAATCAGTTTAGTAGTTACTAGTTTTAAGCAGCAATGATTACCAGTGAGCGAAAATTTCATGGTGGGTGTTTCGATGTAGTTTATGACACTGTGCTTTATCTTGTACTCCTCGCCATCTGCCTTAGCTCGCTTGAAGGGTGGGGCCATTTTGCTCAAAAGACTACATTAGCAAAAACCAAGATGTTGAAGGTGAGGAAATTCAAGTGGGTTAATTACCCAGGATAATAAGGTTTTAGCAGGTTCTGGAAAAAAGTTTACTCCCAAATTGTTAGTAAGTGTAATAACAGGTTAAATTGGGTTAAATTGGGTTAAATGTCAATAATTGTCCCCGGTGGTACATGCATTTCACCATGAGGGTAGAATCTGAATGATATATAGATGTCACTTATCTGACGAGTTGACGGCTCAATATTAAAATTGACATTGATCGGTTTTGAACATTTATTAGAATCAATGTCAGTGGTTAGTGATGTATCAGGTGTTGATGATGATGTTGTCGTATCAGTAAGTGAAATTTCATCCAGGTCCAGTTTTCTACAAAATACATATGCTTTAAATATGTATATAATAACTTGCCAAACCTTTTCAAGGGACGTCTCTTCTCAGGCTCCATAGGCTCCGCAGGCTCCACAGGCTCCTCAGAGATTTTCGTGAGGGGCGGTGGTGGAGTAGATGGAGGGGTGAGTGCAGATGATAGTTTTGGTGGAGGATCAGCTGGTTGTAGTTCTGCTCGTTTTTTTGATGCTATAGCAGATGGACCTCGCTTTTGGAAGGCAAGCGACTCTGTTGTTGAGCGTTTAGATTCTTGGTCTTTTGTAGAGCGTTTAGAGCGGGAAGAGTGCCCTTCTCTTTCCTTCTTATACCTGGAACAAAGTGGATGAAATAAAAAGCTAAAGTAGATGAAATAACTCATTATATATTGTTGTTGCCGTTTCATCTCCTCCTTTCGCCTTATCCATTAGCCATTGAAGAGCCTCCTCCTCGTTGAATGCTTTAAGAGTCTCCATTTGTAGTCTTTGGAACTCTAGATCTAGATCAGCTTTGTTCATCTCAAATTTTATCACAAAATTAGTCAAGGGTTAAAATGAAGGACGCGCCACGCCTCATATATTCTCAGACAAAGGAGGTTTAAATTGGTAGTTAGGTTCAACACAATGTTGGAAGGTTGTAGCGGAAGCAGAAAAAGATTCAAGAGCCTTAATCATAGATTTCAAAACATAGCAGACAGGCTTTCCATCAACAAGAAACATAAATCTCTCCTTATCAGTTACAACTGTATATTCAAACATATTCTCAGAATAATCACAAACATAAAATATATTATTATTGCACGTATTGTCATGTTTGTGCTCCTCGTCACAGGCAAAATTAGATGAGAATAGCATATATTTACATTTAAAGGCCATTAAATCTTGTCGAAATAGTGGTCCTAGTTTTTCCTGAAATAAAACTATTGTCTGAAGATTTGAATGAGGAGAATAAACCTTTGTGGTGGGGCAAAATATTCTGTACTCAAATACTTTAAATGGCTGCACTCTCCAATCGGATGTATAGGGCACTCCCACATGGGTAAATTTGATTTTTGCTGCATGGACAGGCCAACGTAATTCATGGCTGGCTTGAATAGCTGTCGCAATGATGGATGTGTCGGTCTACAACTAACTGGACTAAACTTGGAAAAATTTGGGAAATCTGACTAACCTCTGGCTGAATGTGTGTATCCCTTAGCTTAAATGGGACAGGTTGCTCCAAATCAATACTATTATCCCATTTATTATCGATAAGCATTTTTAATATAGGCGTTGTAATATATAATGGGTGTGGTGAATAAATTTCATCTAAAGGGTTTACTGGGCTCCAAAGTTTAATCATACGTGAATCCTTCATTTGCGTAGGTAAGGGACAGCCATCGTAAAGAATAGTCGTAGCCACTCGATCAACATAAGACGGTTTCTCCCTTACAGGAGGAACTAAAGCTGAATAGTTTTGATAGGCCATAGTCACTAAAACAGAATTAGTTAATTAGTAAACAAAGCAATTGTCTTGATCTCTTGATTCCAGGTGCCTTTTATTAGCCGATAC
>JASANA010002586.1:0-17991 GCA_030248095.1 Ptycholaimellus sp. GST1_10
GCATCTTCCTCATCAGCATGCTCCCGCTCCCGCTCCCGTTCCCGCTCACGCTCATGCTCGCGCTCGCCTCCATCGCGAGCCTCATGGAGAGACAACGCAAGGAGGGAGGAGAACAACGGACGACGGCAGAGAGTGAAGTGTCGCTCGCCGCCAGTGGTGATGAAGAAGCCCACTGCGGACTTCTGCGCCAGTTTCTCTACGCCCTCACCATCGCCCTTCCTTGCTTCCTTGCCACTGCTGCTACAATGCGTGCCTTGGCCTTTCCTGCCTGCCCACCCTTCCCCTTGATAGTCAGTCGTCAGAGAGAAACAACCGAGCAGAAGGAGAAGCACAGCTCAAATGGAGCAACTCATTGACGCACCGTGGGGGAGAGTCGAAATAGCGGGAATCGATCAAGAAAGCGACGCATCCTAACAGCCTGAGACACGAACAAGGAGGAGAGAGAGAAAGCCCAACTGGCACTCAAGTACGGGGTGCAGTTGGAATGGGGATGCAAGTCTGCGCCCCAACTCTCGGTCTACGGAAGACACTCTCCAGCCCACTCATCGGAGGCTCTGAGTCCGAATCAGCCTCCAAGGCAAAGAGGAGAATCGGAGCCGTAACTCTCAGTCCCGCCTTCGATGCACACAACCGATCGAAGGCCAGGAGAGCTTATTCAACTCTTCCGATGGCCAGAAGGCCAAGTCTTCTCGGACTACTATTAGGTGATGGGGAATAGGAAGTCTGGAAGGCAACAGCTGTGCAACATGGGTGCGTCTCGCTAGTCTTCAACGGCAAGACCGCCAACGCCTTCCCAGTCAAACACAGCGTCCTTCCATCCACGGCCTAGAGCGAAGGAGAGATAATCTCCAGGACTCCACCCTGCACTACTGCAGTTCTGCTTCCTGCCGGACATGTTCAGCGGCATGAAGCAGTCCGAGTCCAGCGTCACCATCATCTTCCACGGCCATCAGTTCAAGACTAAACCCGGCATCCAGAAGCCCAGCTCCTGCAAGGACGCCAGGTTTTCACACGGGCTCTAGCCATCCTTCAGGCTGCCCCAGGCTTTCTCTCAGCATGAGGCCAGCATTGGACTGGACCCGCGGGAACCTGGACAGCTTCGCCGACAGCTACCGCCTGGACAACCACGAACTGCGCGCCACTAGATTGCATTGCGGATGACATGCATTCCCCTCACTCCTCACTTCTTCGACCTATGCAGCGGTGGAGCGTTTGCAAGCTACTGCAAGCTGCATGCTCTGCCCCGGCGACCAAATCGGAGTTCATATCCTCCGCCTCACCGCCGCACAGTCCATCGCCAGCCGAAGTGACAAGGCCGGGACATCAGTGCATGCTCTCATCCGTCAATCAATCCTGGAACAAAGGCTCCAAGGCTTCTGCACTGCACCATCTTAGCCCAGGCCAACAGGAACCTCTAGCATCACTTGGCCACCCATCATCGCGCCAGGCTATGCACCCCTGGCGGCACACGCCCTACACTCAATCTCCTCGGCCACCGGGAGGGAAGAGTACCCAAAACGGGAAGCGGGCAACAGAGGGAGAGTATACGGAACGGGAACCAGGAAACTAGACAGTGCTACTGCTGCCGGTAGACGTACAGACAGATGGACAACGTCCTAGCTGGCAGAAAAACACAGCTACAGCTCCTGCTCTACTCTCCACCCCACGCTCCCCCACCCACACCTGTCGCATCTGGTCCAAACAGAGCTCCTTCCACCAGCTCAACTTCGGCCAACGCTTCTCAACAACGCGACAGATGACAGCCTGACAAGTGACTACTGATTGACTACAACAGTAGAAATCTTCCACACCAGCCAGAGAAGGAGGGATGCCAGTCAACAGCATCCTTTACAGCCAGGCAAGCATGAAAGGACCCACTGCCCACTGGAGGCTGTCAGAGATTCATGCCAGTCAACGCCGGCTTCTCAGACCTCCAGCACGTCACTGGGAACGGACCGGTCTCTAGCCTGCTACTGCTGGATTCTCAAGCTCTAGCATGACGTCTGAAGCCACTGAGATCGGCTGCATTGGGTGGGAGACACACTAGCCATCGCTTCGCTGCTAGACAGAAGCACTGACAACGCCCAGACCTCACCCAGCCAGAGATGGCCTCCAGAACTCCGATCCCACAACACCTGCGACTATGCTGCAAGGAATGGAAGATCGACTTTGAGTCTATTTTCAATGTCCGATCTTCACCAGCAACATCGTGGCTCCGAGTTTCACACTATCCTTGAGCGGATATTGAGAAACTCTCTACGTCAGCCAACATCAGTACTGCCGTGCCTTGCTGCAACGGGCCCAGAAGAGAACTGAAAGGGGGATTGAAAATCAACTGACAAGGATTTGAAAGTCCTCTACTGCGGTTAGCTGACCAGCTCCAAAAACGACTTTGCAGCAGAACTTTGAAATTGGCTATTGTCAATGTTCAAAGCACGCCACTACCGCCCCCAGTCTCCATCAGCAATGGAATCTTCACCTCAGCGGCTCGAGTGTGGAAATTGACTCCAATCAGTTTTCAAACTCACTGCTGCCTGTTGCAATCTTCGCCGGACAACAGTAGTCAGCCTTCCAGCGAAGGCTTTGCCTCTGCTGCTCGAGTTCGAAAACTGGCTCTGATCAGTTTCAAGCTTACTGCTGCCTGCTGCAATTTTCGTCGGCCATCACTGTTTATGAGTCCTTTTGGATTTGTAAAATTTCGAGCATCACTGGAGAAGACCAGCCCGATTCAGAATCGGTCACCAATTGTCAACTTCGCCCAGCCAGATTTACTAATCTTTATGATTATGTGAATCTCTGAACAAGAAACCGGAAGACACTTGGCAAACCGATTCAGAGTCAGCCCCTACTCTTCGATGATTGACAGCAGCCTGCACGGACACAGACTAGCGAACTGTATCCACAGCGGCCTCTACGCCCTGCCGGCCATCTGCATCCTCAGTCTGCTCACCTATGGCCAGAAGGACTACTCCATGAACAGCGTCAACTGCGAGCGCAACACCTTCGAGGCCTTTGTCCTCTACGTGTGCTCCGACCGCAACGCCATCCACGAAGAGCCCTCCAAAGACCTGCGCCCTCATCCTTCTGCCCATCCTTGAGAACTGCGCAGCTCCTGGACAACTATCACTGCTCTCGCCATAGCTTGCTGGACGGCCACAACTGAAACCTGAATGCCACGGACTGCAATATGTTCGGTATCCTGGACAACTTCAACGGTGGCCTCTGCCACTTCCAGCTTACCATCAGCGACATCAGCTGGCCCCCAGAACCTCTGCTGGCCGTCACGAGTCCCTAAGTGCTCCTCGCTTGTTGCCTTGGACTCTGGGAACCTCAAGCTGACCACTACTGGCCCTCAGCGCGTTGTGTCCACCCCCTGTGGGTCTCCAGGAGACTCCAGCCAGCGCTCCTGACCCTTGTAGTCTCCTACACACCATCGCAGGGCACAAGAGCCTCAAACCTAGGTCGAGCTCCGGAAGCTTCAAGCCTACTGCTGCTGGCCCTGCGAGCCGCTGCACACCTCTGTTGCCCCTAGAGGCCTTTAGCATGCTGCTATTGGCCTCTACACAGCCTTGCAGCCGGACATTGCTGCATGCCACTTTATGGACTCTGTGCAGCCTTGCAGCCTCAACACAGTACACCTTCGCTGCCGAGCTTCAGCAGCCCGACCACCTGGCCTGCATGAGCTTTGCTCGCCGCTGCTGCTCAGCCTTCACGAATTTATGTGTACTGCTGTTCTGAGCCTGCACCTACTCATCGCCACTGCTGCCAGTCTTTGCAAGCCTCTGCTTGCTGCCATCACTGACCTGCACAAGTCTTGGGACTCCACCTATTGCTGGCCTCCACCCAACAACTACACACCAGCCCTACGCCTTCCACTCTTACACTCAACTGGAAGCTGGGACAAGCGCAACATCTTCGTGACCAGCTCATGGACACGGACAAGTTCTCCAGCATCTGCAACAGCACACACGTTGCGTACTAGAGCAGTAGTGCTCTCTACTGCTCCAACAAACTATCAGTCCCCTACTCCTCCTGACACCCCCCTACTCTATCAGAAGGAAGACAAGGAGGATGGATGGAAAGAGTGCGGGAAGCCACATGCCATCAGAACAGATCTAGTTGGTTGGGCGCCGCTGCACAACATCAAGCCTCCCAGCCCCGATGACACAACCGCCTAGCATCGTACCTCCGTCCCTGACGATACTTGAACATCAGCAGTGCCTAGGCCGTCGTCATCACCTGGCTTTCTAGGATGCCTAGCCCACCGTTAAGCCTGGCCCGCCGTCGCCACCTGCGCCCACCTGGCCCACCATCGTTGCCTGACCACCATCACTGCGAGACAGTCCGTGACGCCTGATCTGCAACTATTACACGGCCATCCTCACTACGGAATTCTGCCATTCTACCCAGTTATGATGGGAATAACTGGCATAGACAACAAAGGTCAGCGGCAACAGGAAAAAGACGATCAGAACCATTGGTTCGGACACTGTTTCTGTGGCCCCGACCACCAGGACACATGGCTCAGGCCCGGCCGGGAGGGATAAGGTACCCGCCACAGACACAGCAAGGATGATGTCACCCGGACTTCCCCTAGGACTCCACTGTCACCACCACCACCAACGACCAACATCGCCTCACCAAATCCTGGCACCAGCCACAAAACCAGAGAGAGGCACAGAGTCAGCATCCTTCTGGCCAGCTACTTCGCCGGCAAGCTCAGAGGCCCAGACGTCTTCCGCCATGGCGCCTACAAATCCTGGATGCCCACTGGTCCAATATGCCCTCCATCAGCCAGAAGGACTTCTTCGTGGACTCCGTCTATCTCAAAGGCAACATACCCATTGCCTTCGACCCCAGTGTCCCCACCACTCTTCGGCACCCACGACCAAGAAAGTGCACTTCCTGAACCAGGGAGGACACCGCGTTCTCAATGGCTCCATGGACGAAAACATCCACTGCGACGTCAGTCTCTTGTCGTCCGCCATCAGCAACAGGCAGCTGGTCAACGACTCCGTCCAGGACAACATCTACTACTGCTTCCTCACAAACTAGGGGAGCATGAGGCATAAGACGACCTCCATGGAGAAACACGCCGGTCTGACCTTGCTCGTCGCCTCGGTCCTCAGCTTCCACAGAGTCAGCTCCTGGAGGCTGTCCTTCCCAACCGGGAAGATAGGCGTTGACTGCCTTACGGCCGATGAGGTCACTGCCGCCAGGGAGGAAGCGTGAGAGACAACAACTCGTCCTCATGGAAAACGGCGACGTCCTCAGGAAGGATGCTCGGGTGACGGCCGGAACAGTGAGCCCTCCTGATGCAAGCCTAGAGTCACCCAGAGAGACTACGGATGAGACAGCGGGAAGTAGGAATACAGCGAGTTTGGCTCACACTCAACAACAAGAACCTTGGAAAGGGAGGAACCATGAGCAAGAGAACTGGAGAGAGGTCAACGAAACACTCCCCACAGGCCTACTCACCTCATCGCTTCTCAGAGACATCACTCGCGCTCCGTGACCTCCATGTTGTCAAGACAGGCTAAGGTAGACTCGGTTGTAGCCAAAAGAACAGACACTGGCTAGACAGTCACTACGACACCTCCGACGACAGATGGAAGCACCGAGTCACATCACGGACACCTACTGTCGCGGATGTGCCAAGGGAGTGGCTCCAGCGGATAAAATCAACTGCGACAACTGTCGACGACCCTTATGCCTAGCCTGCGCTCAAGGGACATTGGAGCCAATCCTGGAACCGACGGACATCATACTACTCATGAGAGTCTGTCAACGGCTACTGGAAGACAACTCAGCGGTCTACTGCTGTCCTAGCTGTACTCAGGACCGCGTCTCTTCGTGGTGCCCCATCGTGGAACAGCTCGTGGCTCAGGGAGTCTTCCACCCAGAAAATTTGGCCAAGCTCCAGTTCCATCACGTCAATAGTGAAGGAGTCCAGCGATTCCTGGCTATAGGCTACGTTCTCTACCAGGAAGCCTGTGTTCTTCTGGAGGCGTTGACGTCAACCGGCGGGGCCACTCCTGGACCTCTAATACCCACCATCATGACGAACAGCCCTTCCAATGACGGCCATCAGAGGACATCGACACTCACCTGCCACCAAGACTACGACAGTGGGAACCAAATACTTCTGGCCATCGCATTGATGGGAAACCAGTTAGGTCGACTATCCTCAAGCCATTTCAGTCATACAGCTCTTCAATGTCATCATCGAAGACTGTGTCGCCACTGGGAACAGTTGCAAGTCGGAGACCCCTTCGAAGTGAACAAGGAGCTGGAACCTTCATTGAGTGGATGGAGAGAGAACCCGATTCGCTCCCATCCGTCACCTCCATCTACCCAGTCACCTCCTGTGACACCACCGACACTTGACCAGTTACAGAACGAGATGTTGGAGTTGATATTACGACATCTAGATGGACACAGCCTGACCCGCACTCGTCTTGTGTGCTCCAAGTGGCTTCATCTAGTGGACAGAGCTCCTTGGAGGACTTTACCTAAAGTCCACTTCCGTTCACTGACGGTATCCACTCGGTATCGGCTGGAGATTCACCTGCAGAAGTACCTCGACGAGTCAGTTCCGGGAGATGTCGAAGGGGACTGTGAACCACCAACGAAGGCACTCCGCCTGGACTCCTCCTCCAACCACCCTCACGCTTCCCCCCACACCCTCCGTCAGTCTACAAAACAGCCTGGAGGGACGCAGCAAATCACAAAGCAAAAGAGGTTGAGTCTGAAACGAACCTTCACTGGCAGCATGCTCAGGATCACCGACGTCATTTCTGACCCCGAAGAGCAACGACGACTCCTGAACTACTTCCGGCACATCTCTGCGGAAAAACTCACACTGCAAGGTCTAAGCAGCAGGGGACTAAAGATAATGCTGCTGATGTTCGAGGGAATGTGCCTGGACAACAAAGTGATCATCTTCGACTGCTGCAACTTTGATGGAGTACACAAGCAGATGATCTTTGACTTCTTCAAGCCAAGACGAGGCCGCTTAACTGAAGTCCAACTGTCTACGTGTCGAGACATGGACAAGTCCCTCTCTCCTCCCGAGCTCTGGCGGGCCATCGGTCCACTGTCCGGTCCTTTCCCAACCATCCGTCTCAAGGATCACTATGCCAACTCTCCGTGGATGGATCGAATGGCCATGGGAATCTTGTTGCTTCTGCAGCCACCTTGGATGCTCGACCTCGACGGTGTCAACCCAATGCCAGAGGTAGTGCATCAGCGTATCCGCAACTGGCTCGAAGAGGACACGACGATGGGTCCAGTTTGGATAAGGGCGAGGCAAAGACAAGAAAAGGCCACCGCCTCCACGTCCTCAGAGCCGGACCTCGTCTCTCCACTCGCCGACGCTCAAGGCCAAGGAGGAAGTCCTACTCCGACGGTCGAAAAAAGAAGATCAGCGACTGAGTACAGAGGACACAACTTCATCATTAAGATCAACAATGGACGTGACCTCGGCCTCCAACAGTTCGGCTCTCAGACCGGGACCTACATCCTACAGCCCGACGGCATCAGAGTGGCGGTAGGGGTCCACAAGATACTAGAACGGTGCTTTGATGGAGAAAGCCGATACGCGGACGATCGATGACGGATGGTTTTGACGAGACCCGATGGAGCTCGACTCTCCCTCCACCTGCAGTCCTAAACACCATCGCCATAACGGACTCGACAGCCATACCCTAGACACTCCCACCTCGACCTTGACCTCGACCCGGATCGGAACCGGAGATGGACTTCGCTCAAGCTGAGATGGGAAGAACGTTCGGCCGACGGGATCGGGAAGTCTCTAGATGCCAGTACTGCCCATGCTCGGAAGTTATTCCGCTGCTGTACAGCTTGGACGATGATTCCCCCTTTCCACCCCTTAGTATTGTGACGCTTGTAGCTTAGATCCGATGCCCCGTTCCTCTGCCCGCTCTAGATGCTTGATGTGATCGATCCCATCCTTCCCGGTCGCGCGCGGGTGCGCTGTGCTGTTTCCAAAGCCGGTTTCGTCCGACCTCTAGTCGAGGAGGCGGGCGGAAGGGAGGCCGGGAGCAGTTGCTGTGTATAGTGCTCCTTTGCCCCAAAAACCTGTCCCGCTCTGCTTCCCCTTCCGGTGACGATGAAAAGAGAATCTCGCTAAGTTCCTGCTGTATATCGCCACAGCAATATTCAGAAATGCATCTTTTTAATTCCATTAAACGAGTTTGTGATAAAATAATTCACGCTGGAAAAAAACAATTTTTGGCGAAAAACCCTGCAATTTATGGATCAGGTACTATGTTACTATGAGCTACTGGTTAGAAAAAGGGTACTATGTTATTCTCCATGGTGAGGTGGTTGAGTGTCGAACTGGTTCACGGTGAAGTCCTGCTTCTCCCAATGCTTGATCAGGTACTCAACCGTCGTTGTCTGAAAGTTCGACAGTTGTCCGACAGTCTTCACGAATCAACAGCTCTTTCAGTGCCAACACCATGCTGCTCAAACCCCATCACTTCCTCCTTTGCATGCTGCCAGTTGATGTCTTAGGGCAAGGAGGCTGGACTTGATGGGGAGAGCTCTATGGATAGCCTGCCTGGCAAAGGGAAGCATGGCATTGACGCAACTCGATATTTCAGGGCACCGATCTGAGGTATTTTTGCTATCAATTGTGGTCTAATATTCGCATAGTTGCCAGTGTAACCATTTAGGTGGCATACTTGGGCACATTGGTACCCTTTTCGATGGCATTTTCCAAGACGGCGACAAAAACATGCCAAATGAAACAGCAAGAAATAGTAGCCATTTTTGCCGAAAGGAGCAAACTAGAATGGGTGGTCAGAGATTGAAGCTGAGACTGAAGCGGGGATGGCTGGGCACGGTATTTCGTGGGGTCTTGCGGCGACCAAGCTATGCCCAGAAAGGCCGCTGCAGACAAATCTTCCTCTGCATCTCCAGAAAGATGTCCAGCTTTTCCTCCGCCTCCCAGCAGAAGCTGCGCCTGAGGTTGGACTCTACTTTGCTGTCCCGATCGAGCTCATGTTTATGTTGCTGGCTACTAGAGACCCAATTGACACTTTTCATACTGGCTAAGTAATCTGGTGATATTACCAGCCTACTCCTTCATCAGACGCCCGATTCCCTTCTCTAGGTCTTCCGACATGCTCCAATATATCAGCGACACTCCTGCTCCTACATCCTACAACTCTCCCCTTCTTACTGGCTATGATGGAAGAAGGAGGGTATGCCTGCAGCTCCAGATGGGGCACGACAAGGTCGCAAACGACAGGCTGATACACAAGGTCAGGCAAGCCAGCGCTGAACTCCGGCCTGATGTAGCCGTGCAAAATATCACGCATCTGGCTCACCACCTATTTCAAGCTTTTTCTCCTCAGTGCCCTGATGTTTCAGTCATCTATCATATTATACAAGCGCATAGTGTAGATAATGGGCTAGATGAATAGGAACCGTAGAACTGACAAATCTCTGTAGGTCTGTTGGAGCTTCTTCTTGCCTCTTGGTGGTGAAGGCGGCGCCGGTTAAGTCTCTGAGCAAGGCCACTG
The DNA here is from genome assembly GCA_030248095.1 of Ptycholaimellus sp. GST1_10. Taxonomy (NCBI): domain Eukaryota; kingdom Metazoa; phylum Nematoda; class Chromadorea; order Chromadorida; family Chromadoridae; genus Ptycholaimellus; species Ptycholaimellus sp. GST1_10. The sequence continues at coordinate 9,552 of JASANA010002586.1, forward strand.
AGTCAGGGTCGTCCATTCCAGGCGGCTTATCAGAGGGCCCGCGTTCAGAATGGGTCCCGGCCACTTGCAATAGGAGATCCTGGGGCACATCGATTGATGGCCAAAGAGGTACCGATAGAAGGATAGCAGATGTAAGAGCCTGGTACGAGACCAGTATCCAGCCATCTGACATCCTATGAAAACTTCACCTGCAATGACTGGCGTTTATTTGTCAAAATTGCATTCAACTGCAGATAACGTTTGCATATCTATATCTAAGTATGCCGAGCACAGAAGTCAGATACCGAAACCTGCCTGCTTTTACAAATCATTGAAACATTACAATCATCATTCTATCTTCGTAGTACAACCATTAACGACCCATTGAAAGCTGGTTTGATTTATACGGGCAGTGAAACATGAGAACAGCGGGTAGCTGGGGCATGCGTACCTTTGCACCGAAGCCGTTCATGACGAGGAAGTAGGGCTGGGGGCCCACAGCGGGTGCCCTGAATGGCGTACTAGAGGCCATCCTTGATCAGCTCCACCTCTGCAGCCGCTGGCAGCGTGTTCGCCGGCAACACCTGGCCCTTAGAACACAAACCCTCCTCCCATTCCCTAGATCATCTATCGAATCATGCTGCACCTATCCAGAGAGTTGTGGAAGTTGATGAAGCGGACCAAGGTGATGGTCGCGACCAAATTCATGCTGGAAAAAAAACAATTTTTGGCGAAAAATTTTCACACGCATGCCAGGCCCAGCATCGCTTCCGGCATCGACAAGCCATCGAAGCCACAGGTCGAGGCAGGCAGTGTGTCGAACTGGCTCTCGATGAAGTCCTGCGTCTCCAGCTGCTTGATCAGGTACCGATCACCGTCCTTGATGCTTGATCACCGTCCTTGACCGACAGTCCGACAGTTGTCCGAAAGTCTTCACGAATCAACAGCTCTTTCCGTGCCAACACCATTCTGCTCAAAGCCCATCGCTTTCTCCTTTACATGCTTCCAGTTCAAGTCTTCCGGTAAGGAGGCCTGTCGAGTAGTTTCTGGATCGTTTGAAGAATGCAGACTCAAGCAGCTGACTGAGGTTCCTCGCATGTTTATGTTTCACAGAATGAATAAATCTAGGCTCTCATAAATAGCCATTTAATTGTGATGTGTCATTGAAGAACTTTTGAAGATATTAGAAAAGTGATCTTAAATTGTGAAAAGGAAGTTAAATTTATTATCGTTTCTATGTAAATTTTGGAAACGTTTCGGTGGTTTCGGCAACTTGCACAAAATTATGTTTTCATGTTTTCAACATACACGTTTGATCACTGGCAGGATTGGGTATCAGGTGCCAATTCATATTCAAACGTAAGGTCGGAGACATCTGCTTGTTCTGTTATGATTCGGTTCTGAGAATATTTTAATTGTTCTCGTGCTCGTGCTTTTGGCAATGCTCATAGGCTCTGATTAACTAGAGGACTACAGTTTTAAAACTGAACTGTAACTGTACCTTACATGAACAAGCGGTACAGTTTCAAAACTGAACTGTCCTCTTGATAAAATGTCAGATGCCGAGCTTGAGCCGAGCCAGCCTCACCAGGAAGATTGCACCACCTCCGCTTGCACCTGTGTCCCATTGGTCCAATTCTTGAAACACTGGCCTTAGGAACACTATGCCACAATCAAGTTGGACAGTGCTCTGTCTGAAATGAACCAATCAGCGTAAATTCCATTGCCTTGAAATATCCTCCTTCCACGTCGCATTGTGAAAAGATGGTGCTACCAGTATATGATCCAAAGCATTGCCTCGCCATTTGAAGCCAAGGCTTGGAACAGGTGAACAACGTTTGCGGAATCTCCTAAGCTGCTGTGGTTGTGTAGTTAGTCTGCGGGTATTTTATGCTATCTGTGCATTTGCTGATTGCCAACCCGGCTGCTCGAAACCAAGATGTACAAGAATAACAGTTGGAGTGCACCAGAAACAGACGATGTCATGATAGCTCAGCAATTTCATTTTCATAATCATTCCACGTACACACCGAAGCAGTCTGCCAAGCCTTTCTGAACAGCTGCTTCGTGCTCTTCCTGGCTCAGTTGAACCACAGTCCCTGCTCTGAAATTCAGCCTCACTGCTAGAAAAACAGGGCAGAGCAAAAAACACCGGCATTCTGGATGTTGCTTCTGGTGCCTCAAAATGTTGTCTTTGCGTGCCTGTCGATTGCCGCATGCACTGCAGGCAAAAGGACGAAGTTGGAAGCATTTCACCACATGGCGTTCGAAGTTTTGAGATTTCCTGAAATAACAAATAAATAATAATTAGTAATAATAATAATAATAAGTAATAATAATAATCCCAAAATAATTGGGCTAAACTACCGCTTCTTGGCCACGAAAACGTCCTCCGAGCAACGTAGGCATTTCACAGCTTCGTCAGGCTGATTTTGGCCGACCGATTGAATCGTCAGAGGACAAGCATTTGGCTCAAGCTTCTGGACAGGGGCAAAATACTTCTCAGAAGTCGTCTCCGCCTTTGAAGTAGAGACAGGCGATTCCCTTGCTGTCAATGTCTGCAGCGCACTGGTCAATGATGACAGAGAGCTTAGCAGTCTGACGGTGTGCGCAGTGAGGATGGAGTGCTGCACTGCAGTTGAAGGCTTGTTGGAAGTAAACTGGCAGATGGAACAGGCCCAGCGTGGCTGGCTTGACAAGTTGCCGAGATGAAGTCTGGCAACATGATCAGCTAACTTGCTAGCTGGTATTCCCATGCTGCACTCTTTGCAAAAGGCCATTTCCATTAAAACGTTGTTGGAGGTTTACACTTGATAGTTTCCGAAGATCGCCTTCTCGAAGTCTCAGCTACGATGATGAATCAGGCTTGTTGGTCGGACTTCATTCTGCTGATAAGGCAAGCACACAATATAGTTGATTTTTAAACATGATGGGTAATTTGTTGGCTAATACAATGACAGGCTCATTAAAGACAGGCTTCGTTTATCTCACTAATACGAATTTGTTAACAAGTATAATGGCGCAAAGCGAAATAGGCGACCTCGAAGGATTCGGAATTGTCTTTGAAGCTTCCTATGACGAGCTAGAACCTTGTCAAAATTAAGATCTAGCAATAACCTCAGAAACGTACACCAGCGCTGACCATTTGCTTTGCTCCCCAGCGCCAGCCCAATATCAGTGTACAATAGCAAAAGCTTCCAACGAAATCGTAATCTAAGACGCGCAATCAAATTCAAGCTTGCGTGATCTTTGAAAGTTTCATTCAAGAAAAAAACAATCATCATGAGCTACCCTATTTGCTTGGTCAGAGTGGCTGAAGCCTTTCTGCCGATTCACCTCAGCCGCATCCACCTGGGAACTTCTGTGAGCCTGCCTCAATGGAGCTGTCTTGACTGTCAGTTCTTCAGCACTCACAGCTCCGAAGCCGCAATTCATGCTATTCTACTCCAGCACAACCTGCCCAGAATTCGACTCCCTACTCAAACTCTCGCCCAGCTCTTGGCAGGTAGTCGAACTGAAAATGGTACAAAAGAATCGACAAAAGACGTGAAAATGGTTGGAATGACTTTTGAAAGGACGGAAATTGAACCAAAGCCAGAAGTGAATCTCTATCATGCTGCAAATTCCGGGAGTAAAGATGAAACCGGCTGTTCACTGCTTGCTTCAGCTACTTGTCGTCGCTGCGCAAGTCAGCTTCGTATGGAAAAAAGAAAGTGGTTGATTATAATCGAAGTATGATTGAAGGAATTATTGCTGTTTTAACAGGTCACAGCGTGTCGAAAAAATGCGGGATCATATTCTGGGTTGCTACAATTTGAAGCCTTTTGCATGCAGTGCATGCGGCTTCAAATCGTCGAGAAAAAGCACCATTCAAGGACACCAGAGGCAACAACTCAAATGCAGGTTACTATGATACCTTGATGCTCAAGTGGGCGAATTGATGATTTTCAAACCCACTAGGTCCATCAATATACAAGTTCTGATTTTACATTGATTGAAAAACGTCACATATTGGACATTTTTGGCGACGTTGAAAACTAACTTTCAATTTCAGTGGTTTCGAAATAACCATGGCGGAGAAAAACACCATTGAAGCTGCTGTCAGAAGCGGATTTATCGAATGCTTCAATATTTCAGGGGACGAATGGAAAGGATTTTAGTATTTTTTGAATCTATAAAACCAATCATTTGTCGCTGTCCAAATCTTACTTCCTTTACCTAGTGATCTAACATCGTTTTTAACCAGTATATCCCCAAAAAGAACAATAGAAAACGACACCTAAACTGCTGGTTGATACTTATTTGAACTAAACAAGTATATGGCGCAGAGCGCAATAGGTGACCACGGAGCTTTGCAGCCCACAACTTCCTTAGCAACAAAAGTAATGTTTCAAATGATCCGGGGCCGGTTCCACCCATTAAGATCTTTCTAAAATGTCATTACCTTTCAGCAAAAAAAAGTTAGTCCCAATCCGTTGAGAATTCGCCATTTCTCAAATTACCCTATTTTTCAACCTTTCTACCCAAAAAAATAATGTTTCAAATGCTCCGGGATCGGTACCACCCATTCAGATCTTTCTAAAATGTCTTTACCTTTCAGCAAAAAAAAAGTTTGTCCAAATCCTTTGATAATTTGCCATTTCTCAACATACCCTATTTTTCAACCTTTCTACCCAAAAAAGTAATGTTTCAAGTGTTCAAATTCCGGGTCTACCCCTCCAGATCTTTCTAAAATGTCATTACCTTTCAGCAAAAAAAAAGTTTGTCCAAATCCGTTGAGAATTCGCCATTTCTCAAATTACCCTATTTTTCAACCTTTCTACCCAAAAAAGTAATGTTTCAAATGCTCCGGGACCAGTTCCACCCATTCAGATCTTTCTATAATGTCATTACCTTTCAGCAAAAAAAAAGTTTGTCCAAATCCGTTGAGAATTGAGCATTTTACAGCATACCCCATTTTTCAACCTTTCTACCCACAAAAGTAATGTTTCAAATGCTCGGAAACCGGTTCCACCCCTCCAGATCTTCCTAAAATCTCATTACCTTTCAGGAAAAAAAAAGTTTGTCCCAATCCGTTGAGAATTCGCCCGTGGACAGCAATTCCAGAAATATATATATATATATATATATATATACGAGGACAAAAGTTGAGCAACCTCTATAGACCGCGGAGCGGCCCTTCGGGCCGCTCCGCGGTCAAAAAAATTAAGAATAGTCATAAAATCATAGAGGAAAAGCATGGGCTATTTTGCAGTTTATGGTCTTTTACTTTTTTCGAGTCACAAATGTTGCCCATGACCAAATAATGCGCATGTTCCGACTCTAGCGTGCTTTGCTACTGCTAAAGAATCCAACGCACTATCCACTCAGCTATAGGACCAACATGAATGAAAGATTAATTTTCACCTATAAACCAATCAGTAAACTGGGTAAGCTTTGGCAATCTGATTCAGCATAGTAGTAAACAAGTGGCCGGTATCATGATTGCAATGCTTGCACACGATATGTTCAGCAACGTAATCAGAAAGCATTGGAACTGCTTGGTTGGAGGTTGGAGCGTTTGCAAAGCGTCATGGCAGCATTGCACTTGTGGTAGGTTGCTGAGTTAGGGATTAACTTGTGCTGGGCCGCAAAGTGCATGGAGGCTTTGCCATACACCAGAGACAGAACGAGGGCAATGAGAGTCCATTAGGACCTTTAGGCTAATTCTGATGCAACTGCCAGTGCAAATTAGCCTTAGGGCCGATTTGAACAGATTAGTGGGCGGGGGAATAAAAGACCATATACTGCAACATACCCAAAGCATGAAATAGACATGAGTCCCAGATGATTAACAACACAAAAACCTACTGATATGTTTAAGTGTTCCCAAAGCTATGGTCAAAAACTATTTCAGCGGCTAACGAATGGAGATCGATTGGAAAAAAAACGCTATTGAGCTATCTGTGAGGAGCGACTTCATCGCCAATGGAGTTAACTGATGCTCTTCACTGTTGCTGAGCAAAACAAGTTTTTGAAAACTCAGCTAATGCCAGAATACGCATGATGGAAGCAAAGCTTGTGCTTGTAAACATCACAGCAACAACGACTGAAAATAGCTTTTTCCGCTACTTTTTATTTTACACTATAAAATTCGATAAGAGAGGCTGGGCGCTACCGCTCGGCTTACGCCAGCCTAATAAAGGTTCAATCAGTCCTGGAACAAATTATAGACGTCATTTGATCTTGCAAAATAAAAGGCTCTTTTAACCAACCTTAGCAGACAAGTTAAACGGGTCTAACTATTGTTCCTTTTTTTGTTTTTTGACATAATGTTGTCTTAGCTTAAAGCCCTCCAGTACTTTGCCGGACTATTACTTTTTTTTTGGACATTGCCGGGCATAAACTCTGGACTTTGCCGGACTACAGACTTTGCCGGACTATTTGTTTTTTCAATTTTTCTGAAGTTCTTGTGTTGGCTTCGCCCGACTCCTGGTACTATTGTCAGTCCTTGGTACTACACGACTTATGGTGGTAGCCGTAGTAGCTCCCTATCGGTCGCTAGGCCAACTACAAGTCAAAAACAAAAACTCCGGCAAAGTGCAACGTCATGGTGACAATAAAATGTCCGGCAAAGTACTGACACCGCTTACCCTCCAGTACTTTGCCGGACTATTACTTTTTTTTGGACATTGCCGGACATAAACTCTGGACTTTGCCGGACTACAGACTTTGCCGGACTATTTGTTTTTTCAATTTTTCTGAAGTTCTTGTGTTGGCTTCGCCCGACTCCTGGTACTATTGTCAGTCCTTGGTACTACACGACTTATGGTGGTAGCCGTAGTAGCTCCCTATCGGTCGCTAGGCCAACTACAAGTCAAAAACAAAAACTCCGGCAAAGTGCAACGTCATGGTGACAATAAAATGTCCGGCAAAGTACTGACACCGCTTACCCTCCAGTACTTTGCCGGACTATTACTTTTTTTGGACATTGCCGGACATAAACTCTGGACTTTGCCGGACTACAGACTTTGCCGGACTATTTGTTTTTTCAATTTTTCTGAAGTTCTTGTGTTGGCTTCGCCCGACTCCTGGTACTATTGTCAGTCCTTGGTACTACACGACTTATGGTGGTAGCCGTAGTAGCTCCCTATTGGTCGCTAGGCCAACTACAAGTCAAAAACAAAAACTCCCGCAAAGTGCAACGTCATGGTGACAATAAAATGTCCGGCAAAGTACTGACACCGCTTACCCTCCAGTACTTTGCCGGACTATTACTTTTTTTTTGGACATTGCCGGACATAAACTCTGGACTTTGCCAGACTACAGACTTTGCCGGACTATTTGTTTTTTCAATTTTTCTGAAGTTCTTGTGTTGGCTTTGCCCGACTCCTGGTACTATTGTCAGTCCTTGGTACTACACGACTTATGGTGGTAGCCGTAGTAGCTCCCTATCGGTCGCTAGGCCAACTACAAGTCAAAAACAAAAACTCCGGCAAAGTGCAACGTCATGGTGACAATAAAATGTCCGGCAAAGTACTGACACCACTTACCCTCCAGTACTAAGCAAAGCACTAAGCATAATGACGCTTAGGCATATATTAAGGCTTAGACGGCAAAACGTGGGGGCTTGAATCAATCGTGATCGGTAAAATTTGTGTGCGTAAACAAAATATTACCCGTAGGACCCTTAGTTTTTTATTCGTCCACCAAACAGCCCGGATGAACTGCCCCATTTGCTTGGTCGGTGTGACCGCTCCCTTCCTGCCCATTCACCTCAGCCGCGTCCATCTGGGAAGCTCCACTGTCGCTCCTCAGTGGAGCTGCCTCGACTGTCAGTTTTCCAGCAGTCTCTGCTCCGAAGCCGTGCTCCATGCTTTCCTTCTCCAGCACAACTTGCCCACAATTCAACTTCCCACGCCGGCGCTAGCCCAGCTTTTGGCGGCTAGCCGGGCCAAAAAAAGTGTAGAAAAGTTGGAAGTGCCTGAGAATTCTGCATCGACCACGGACGATGTGAGGAAAGAAAGCGACGAAGACCATTGTGCTGTACCTGATTCACCTGCTTGTTGTCGCTGCAACAGTCAGCTTCGTTTAGAAAAGAGAAAGTGGTTAGTGTCAATTTGATTCTTATATGAATTATTGAGTTTTTAGCAGGTCACAACGGATGGAAGCATTGCGGGACCATATTTTAAGTTGCTACAAGCTGAAACCCTTCGAATGCAGTGCTTGCGGATTTAAAGCGTCCCAAAAGACACAGATTCAGAGGCATCAGAAACAGCGGACTCACTGCAGGTTAGAATTTGCTCAACCTAAAAATAATAATTGTGGCAATGAAAAAAAATGTTTTAACCAAACACCTCTTTGACATAGCTTAAAAATTTTTGTGAAAAATTTTTTTAGAGCGTTCTCAACGTTTTGAACAAAGTATTGATTTCAGCGGAACAATGATAAGGATAACGGACAAAAGCGACATTGAAATCGG
>JASANA010002588.1:0-23380 GCA_030248095.1 Ptycholaimellus sp. GST1_10
GGGAATCTTGTTGCTTCCGCAACCACCTTGGATGCTCGACCTCGACGGTGTCAGCCCAATGCCGGAGGTAGTGTATCAGCGGATCCGCAATTGGCTCGAGGAGGACACGAAGATGGGTCCGGCTTGGATCAAAGCGAGGCAAAGGAAGGAAAGAGTCACCGGTTCTATCCCTTCGGAACCGGACCTCACCTCTTCGCCCGCCAATGCTCAGGACCGAGAAGGAAGTCCCACTACGACGAATGGAAGAAGAAGGTCGGCAATCGAGTACAGGGGACACAACTTCATCATCAAGATCGACAATGGCCGCGACCTGGGTCTCCAACAATTCGGCTCGCAGGCCGGAACCTACGTCCTGCAGCCCGACGGCATTCGAGTGGCAGTAGGGATCAGCAAGATACTCGAGCATTGTTTCGACGGAAAAAGGCGATATGCGGAAGATCTACGCCGGCTGGTGCTGACGAGACCCGACGGAGCCCGACTCTCCCTCTACCTGGAGTCCTAAGTCAGCCTGGACCTCGACCCGAGGACCAGTTTTGGCCGAGTTGAGACGGAAGGACGTTCGACAAGCTGGATCCTGGGATCTTCTGCTACGGAACCGCTATTCCGTCCTTCCACGACGACGCCCGCTATCCTTGATGCTGGGCCTATCCCTCGGACGCGGAATTACCCGACCACGGGCTCACCGAGCGATGACTTCCCTCCTTGCCCTACAGTAGTACTCTGCTTGTAGCGTAGATCCGAGGCCCCGTTCCTCTGTCCTCTGTAGATGCTCGGTGTGATCACTGCTATCCTTCCCGGCCGCCCGGCGGGTGCGCTGTGATGTTTCCCAAACCTGTTTCGTCCGTCCCATGTTGACGAGGCGGGCGGAAGGGAGGCCGGGATCAGTCTGTCTATTTTCCCCAAGATGCCCTAACCTGTTCCGCTCTCCTTCCCGGCTCTTCCGGGCCTCTTCCGGTGACTTACGAAAGAGAATCTTGCTATGTTCCTGCTGTTACACCACAAGCAACATTGAATTGTGGGGGGTACTCGCGAAAATTAGCAATAAATAGCCTTCTTTGTTTTGAAAATTCGAAAACAAGTGCCGTACGAACTCCTTCCCTTCTTCCCTTCTTCGCATATACTCCATGAACGGGTGTAGGTATTCATTTCAACCCCCACCCCCCTCTTCCCGGGTCATTGGGCCTTAGGTATTCATTTATTCATAACCCTTTCGTTAAACAACACAGCCATATGTACCTGTGGTGTAGTGGTCAGCTGGATGAAACTGCCTGGTTCAAATCCTTTTCAGGCATAAATTTTAATTTTTGTGCATTTAAAATTGACGAAATATATGGTACCATCGGCAAGCCAAACATAAATTTTTTTTCTCCCAAAAATCTATTGCCCCAAATGCAAAACCAAGGAATTTTTGGAGGAAACCAAGGAAACCAAGGATTATTCCAGTTTTTGTTTTGTCTTCAATTTTTGTTTAAATGATAAGTTGAAATATTTGTTTAAATGAAAGTTAACTAAATTCTTTTTAAGCCTCTTTGAGAACAAAAACATGTCAAAGTTGAAGTGTAATTCAGATTAAAATAAAAAATTGGTCATATTGCAAATGCCATATTGCCATATTGCAATATGATCAATATGTTTGTTTAATTTGTTATGCCTCATTTAGTAAATTTATTAAGTTAATCATGCCCTAATCTGCTTTTCTTCGATTTAACTTCAGAGCATTTGACATTTTAACATATTTTTTTTATTTCACTAGCTATATTTTCTATTTTATATTTTAAGAGAGATTTTGAGAGAGGTTGAAAAGTAGGACGGACAAAAATTTTTACCCCCTTTTTTATATTTTTTATGAAAAGTTGGCAAGTTTTTAAGACTTTTTGTAGAGTATGAGTAGTCCAAACTCAAAATTCAATTTTTGGCGAATTTTTGAAGGTAAGAAAACGGCCGATTTTTTAATCATCTATAACTCTCGATCTACTCAACGGATTTGGATGATTTGACCACCAATCGAACCGTTTCAAGTAGAATATTATTTTATTTTATTTGTTCATTTTTCTAAGATCATTTTCTGCCGAGTTATTCACAAAAAATCATTTTTTCAGTTCCTCAATCAATTGATTATTGCAGCAGAAACAAATCAGCCAAAAAGATGCTCAATCGGAGGCCTTTGGACACCATTCCAGTCGCAGATGGCAGAGAAGGGTGGCTCTGGCATCAGCTGCTGTTCATGGTGACGCTGGCCCTCAACGCCACCCATCAGCGCTCCATCCAGAACAACACACATTTCCTCACCTTCCAGCAGGAGGCCTTCTTCCCCAACCACAGTGTCAACTCTGCCTTGCACCTGGTTCCCTACTCTGGAGCCTGCCATTGTGGGAAAGTTTCTTGCAGCAAGCATCTGCAGCCGGAGGCCCACAACTGAGCCCTTGACTACCGGGTGGCTGGAAAAAAAATAGAAAAGTCCAAAGCTATAGCATGTTCGCCTATTTCTTTTGTTGCTATAAGCTAGCTAGCTCCGGTGTTGTATAAAATCGCGAAAACGTGAAATTCAGAATTTCACGCCGTGAAAACGCGAAAGGGCCCGTGAAAACGTGAATTTTCACATTTTCACAACGTGAAATCGTGAAAGGACCCGTGAAAACGTGAAAGTGGCCAATTTTCGCGATTTCACGCCGTGAAAATGGGAAAATATAGTCATTCACGTTTTCACAGCGTGAAATCGCGAAAGAAGGGTCATAGTATTTTCGCATTTTCATGGCGTGAAAACACGAAAATGAGATCCCTAACTTTTGCAAATGTGAATACCGTATCAAATTGCTTTATAGCTTATAAACTGCGTGGTTTGGACTGCGAAACAGACCTTTGTGGATGAGACGAAATTGTGCTCTGCAGTAAATACCAGCTCCTACGCTCCTACCAGACTTCTGCTACAGGGGTAGGTAGTCCTTTTTCGTACACCTAATTTTAAAAATTTATTTTTCTAGGTCACAATAAGCCATATAGCTGAAATTTGGTATGAAAGTAGGTCTCTTTGGTTTGCATAAAAATTTGCTGCTAAAAACATTATGTAGAATCTGAGAAACAGTCATTTTGTAAGGTCACGGAAAAATCGATGCATCCCACCCCTGTAGGTAGGCAGACTAGGTAGCTAGGTACCAAACTTTTGCTAGGTACTCTATTTTTCCCTAGGTAGGCTGACTGAGATAGGCTGACCTCCGACTTGAACATGGGCAGGTTGAAGATGATTTTGGCATCCGCGATGATGCTTCACTTGCCTCTGGTTAACACTTGCCTCTGGTTCACACCCTAGCAGAAGTCTGGTAGGAGCGTAATAGCTGATAGTTTCTGCAGAGCACAGTTTCGTTTCATCCATGAAGGTATATTTTGCAATCCAAACCACGCCGTTTCTAAGCTATAAACAATTTGATATGATATTCACATTTTCACTGTGAATTTGCGAAAAATAGGGATCTATCTCATTTTCGCGTTTTCACGCCATGAAAATGCGAAAATACTATAGCCCATTATTCGCGATTTCACGCTGTGAAAACGTGAATGGCTATATTTTCACGTTTTCACAGTGTGAAATCGCGAAAATTGGCCACTTTCACATTTTGACGGGCACTTTCACGATTTCACGTTGTGAAAATGTGAAAATTCACATTTTCACGGGCCTTTTCGCGTTTTCACGGCGTGAAATTCTGAATTTCACGCATTCACGATTTCATACAACACCGGAGCATTTGGAAGCTCTTCAATCGAAGAAGAGTTCTCGGGCCTGGAGCTGGGACGCAAGACCATCCCGGACCTGTTCCCCAAGCTGGATCTGCCGGTGGAGGAGACGATGGATGAGTTGACGTTCATTCCGGCGGCATTCCAGAACCACTTCCTAGCTTACCTCAGCCCCAAAGCCTTCGCCCTCCTGCTCGGTCTTCTGCAACAGCGGCTGGGACGCGGTGTCTTTCGGTTCTTTCCCTGCCCATCGCTTTGGCCTCCCTTCAGCCTCCTTGATTGCAGGTGCGAAGAAAACAGAGCAGATGCTCACCATCTTCTTCCACCCTCTCCACGGCCTCTACACAGAAGCCTCCGGAGCACTGTGCCAAGTGCGGCAATTCAATGCCGATCGCCCAGCAGGGTTCCCTTTCACACTTCACCATCATTCATATCCAATAGCACAAAGTCAAAACAAAGTATCTCTGGCAATGATGCACAACCGAGCTCAACTATGGATGTTTTGTCCACCCTTTCCCTTTGTCTAATCATGAGCCCCAGAGAGTACGGCACTTTCTCTGCATTCACTTAGGCGCCGCATGAAAAGCCGATGAGCTGTTGAACTAAGGATTGATATATTTGGCAGCTGCTGGAACCTGCCGGTGCGTTAAGGTGTTCTGGCCAAAGCATAGCCGCCATGACTATCGGACGGAGGGAAAAACAGAACTGCGAAAGAAAATGCACAAAATACAAAAGCCCAAGGTGCCGAAGTTATAGAATTATAGAATTGCTGCCATTTTTCCTGTGGTTTGTTTTTGCCGTTGTCAATGGTTTTAACTGATTTTATGATGATCAAACAACATGCCAAAATAGAAGAATGCGCAAGAATTTTGTTATTTCCCACATTGCTCTTTGCTGAAGGTATTGGGCTCGGAATCTGTCCCAATATGAACTCCATTAACACGCGTGTTTAACAGATAAAGGAAATAGTTCTTAACAATATTTCTAATGAAAGCGAAGACGCATTTTTTCGATGGTGCCCTTTTGTGCATGCTTAAAATATTCAAAACCTCTATTCAAGCCCACCAATTTTTGCAAAAATACTTTAATTTAACGATGTCCCTTTTTCCCTTCACTTACCGTGCCGAATTTTTCAAAAAGCTAGATTTCCACAAAAACTTTTTTAATGAAATTTTCTCAGAAGTATAGCATAACCGTTTGACACCAAATTTAACACAATGTATTAGATGCAACTTCTGATAAAATTTCATCAAAAAAGCATCAGCTGAGGCTGGACAGAGTCGTCTGGCTGCAGAAGACAAGGCGATTTGGCGATAATTGGGCTGGCGCGAACGGAGCTTAAGCGGAGTGTCAGCGCAAAGCCCCTCTTTTCGACCAAGGTGTACGTTTTCGGGGTTATTGCTAGATCTTAAAATTGATAAGGATTTTACGCTTCATAGAAACGTCCAATCGTTCAGATTCTTTTTGCATTGGAAAGAGCATCATTGAATTGACCAAAACTCGTGAGAAATCATCAAAAATTGGCAAAATTCGTGAGAAAATCCCTCAAAACCATTTGTCCGAACTCCTCCTCCTCCTTCTCCTTCTTCTTCTTCTTCTCCGCATCTATTCAATGGACGATAGTAGGTATTCAATTCATCCCCCACTCACCCCCCTTCCCGGGTCCTTGGGCCTCATGTATTGATTTTTATTCATAAGTCTTCAGTTAAACAACGATGCATATGTACCAGTGGTGTAGTGGTCTAAACGATTGAACAGCTGGTTGAAACTGGGAGGTTCGAATCGTTCTTAGGCAATCATTTTTATTTTGTAAATTTTAAGTTGAGAAAATAACTGGTACCATCGGCTGGTCAGAATTAGAGCTCTTTTCTCCCAAAAATCGATTGCCCTAAGTATAAATCATGAAAATTTCACAAAAATATGTTAATTTGCCAATAAATTTTTAATTGTTTTTTTTCAAAATTAGAGCTCTTTTCTCCCAAAAATCGATTGCCCTAAGTATAAATCATGAAAATTTCACAAAAATATGTTATTTTGCCAATAAATTTAAATTGTATTTTTGATTTTCGAGTCTTTTCTTTTCTTTTTTTATTTATTATTTATTTTTTTATCCAAAAATATCTTAATTTATTTTCGTTTCTTTTATTTTTGTTATATTTTTTATTGTGTTTTTTTTTTTTCATATATTACAAAATAATATAAACTTGTATGTATACATTTTATGCTATATTAAAAGTGGAAGAAATAACTGGTACCATCGGCAAGCCAAATGTGGGTCTCTTTTCTCCAAATTTTGTAATTGCCTCGAGCAAAAAGTCAAGGAAATACATCTACTACTAGTGGAATCTGCTGCGTCATCTGCATTTTGTTTTTGGGGGTGCATGGAAAGAGACACTCAACTGCGCGCCAAAAACAAAATGCAACTGTCCAAGCAGCAGATTCCACTAGTAGTAGATGTATTTCCTTGACTTTTTGCTCGAGGCAATTACAAAATTTGGAGAAAAGAGACCCACATTTGGCTTGCCGATGGTACCAGTTTTATTATTATTTGAGATTCACAATCTGAATTTTCAGATTTTATCAAAAAAACGATCAAAGCTTTCCCTTACTTTTGAGAATATTCTCCTGTCTTAAAGAATAATGCCTTACAAGGCTGATTTCAAAGCACAACCGTAAAAAGGCGAGAAAGAAAGCAGATAGAGCTCATAAATTAGCCCTTCATTTGCGAATCATGACCAAAACTTTGCGAATTTTTCCGCTCCTTTCTTTCATTTCATTTCTTATTTTACGGTAGTCCTATCCTTTTCGACATAATACACTTTTCCCCAGCCTAGCTTTTCTCTCCCTTTTCAAATTTTCACAGTCTCCATTTTGCCCAATTTCACCTTGCAGACTCCAGCTCCACCTATCACAACTCGCCCTCAAGCAATGTACCCCATCCTCCTCCTCCTACTCCCCCTCCTCGGCGCCCAGGCCAGCCCCCAGCTCGCCCATCGCCTGGAAGTGGACGGGCGGGTCTACGGCATCCTCAACGGCTCCCAGCCCGTCGACTGGTACGCCGCCGAGGCCGCCTGTCAAGCGGCCGGCGGCTCTCTGGCCATCCCCCGCTCCTGGCGCCTCATCAGCCGCTTCAAGGCCGCCTTCGCCGCCAGCCCTCTGCTAAGTCAGAGCGGTTGGTCTGGCCTGCCCCACGCCTGGATCGGCGGGCGGGCGGCGCCCTATGGGGCCTACAACTTCAGCCGAGAGGTTGTGTATTTTTAAAATACTATAGGTACATTTATTCTGGGTACCAAATCTGGCTTAGGTATACTGACTCTATAAAAGGCTCAAGCTTAGTCAATAGAATTTGCATAGTAGCAATTGCGTAGGCTTCGCTTGCGAAGCCTTAAAGCTTAATGCAAACTAGACTAGCAACTGCGTAGGCTTCGCTGGCGATGCCTTAAAGCTTGACTCAAACATACCCAATTAGTAAATGTACCTATGGTATAAAATACCCGGTAGGTGAACCGATTCCGATTCCGCGACGGCAGCTGCGTGCCGTTCACCCTCTGGGGCGCCAAGAAGAGCAACCCCGGGCATCTGTCCAAAGACAGATGTCTCACGCTGCACCTGGGCGAGGAGTGCGCGTACAAATCGGGAATTGATGATGGCGGCTGCAAGTTCCGAGCGGTGGGTATTTGTGAGCTGTTCTTTGAGAAGAAGCTCTGCGACGATGACCGCGTCTGCCCCGACGGGAAGAGCTTGAGCGCCGTGCATAAACGAATGTGATCAATTTATTGTGCAATTGGGAGCATGATAACAACAAGCGCATAGCTAGCACAAGAAGCAAGCTAGGAAAGGATTGAAACTTGAAAGTGTTCGTAGTTCAGTGAGTAAGCAATCGAGTTTAACATTTAAGAAAAATTATTAGAGTGAATGAGATGGCTGGTATAAAGGGCAAAGCTTAATGAATAATGCAAAGCTATTTTGCAATTCAGACGTCTTTAGAAGAAGTCGGCTTGTGATCGTCTGGCTATAGATTGAGAAAGTAAAAGATCTAATTGATGGTGCCATTGGTGAATCAACTTTTTTTGTTCTCTTCAAATCAACTTCCTCGTAGGTTGCGTCAAACAATCGCTGTAAATTCTTAACCCCATGCAACCATTTCCAAATGAATGGCATTATTCAGAGCCATCCAACTTGCGCTTTGGAAAATTCATAGCCGACAATTAGGAGAAACATAGGTGGATCACTTCCTCAACTTGGTTGGTGCAAGCAAGGTGCTGAGCCTTCAAGCTGGACAGCGCATTTCTGAAGCAGTCCAAGCTCATGCCTGAAATACCCACTTTTGTCCCATTATCAGACGGTCTATATGGATTGGCAACTGGTGAAGCAGTCTTCGACTAGAGGCCATTCCAGGTTATGGCTGCAACTCTGCAGACTGCCCAGAGCAACTGGGCAGTCGATGAACGCGTACGGCATCAGCGCCTTTGATCTACAATTTGGCCTGTCATACATCCATATATGTCCCTATTGATTATGAAACCCACCCAGCAGTTGGTTGGTTTTACCCACCCCACCCCCCACCGGTCCCTAAATTGTGACCAAAGTTGGGTAGTTGGTTGATTTCATTGCAATTTTGACTGACAATTTTGCAAAAATTTTGCCAAAATGGAGTAGGGTGGTAGAAGTCGGGGTGGGGCGGTCGGGGGCGGGCTAGGGTAGGGACATGTATGCATACATCTGTCATGGATGAGGAAGGAAACATAGAGGGGAACAGAAAAGTTGCGATGCAAAGAAGTCGAAGCAGAGCCATATGTGTAGTTAGGTTTACTGACTCGGTTTCCGATGGATATAGGGGCTTTCGTGCTTCAGGAATGAGCTGGAATTTGTTCGTCATATTTGCCTAACCTTTTAGTACTTAGTCAACCGAATGATCATAGACCGTGAAAGAATGTGTAACGGCGGCAAGCCATTTCAGCTGAAACATTTACGTCTTTTACTGCTAATCTTATTCCAAAGCTTTATGCTTGCCTCAGAAAAACGCATGCGCAGCACTGCCCTACTTAATCTCCATGAGCTGTGCATTAGTGATTAGGGTTAGCAAAGCTTGGCTAGCGGCTTAAACTTTGTACTGAAACTTCGGAGCGGAGGAGGGAAGAAAGACGCCGTAGAAAAAGTGTCTATACCTATTCATAAATTTTCTGACTATTTTCACACTCATTTATAGGTTGATTGAAAACTCCACTTATTTTTGTGAACCTAGTCATTGGTTGCCACGATTTTTTTTATCAGGAATAAAATACAATGATCGAAATCGAAATTACTTTATGGCTCTTTCCTTCGCTTAGCATATTTATTTAAGGTTGGTTCTTTTATCTTCAAAGCGAAAAAACTTTATTGATTTGACATAATGCGAATTATTTGACAACCCTGTCAATTCATTGATGTAAAATGGCAATTAGATACGCGGTCCGTGCTTTGAGTTTTTTGAGCGTTTGAAAATAGGGCGCATGCAAGAGAGTTTTGAGAAGGTGAGGGTGTAAAAGATCGGAGCTAATCACCGATATTGCGTAGAAAGATGTGACGGCGTTGCAAGGCTTGAAGTGGACGATCGTTGTTCTGGTCATGCCCTTCCAGCTGCACCGTTTGGAACAGACCCAACTGCCAATTTGCCATTTTGTCACGATTTCCTCTTTCCCTGCCTCATAATTTTCTTCGTTGGCGCAAATATTGGGCAATATCATAACAAACTCTGCCATTAGGTAGATCCAAAGGTGAACAGATTTCCAGGCCATTTACGGGTTCCCAAACCAGATATGCAAACTAGGGACTATACATGGGTGGAAGTGAGCGGGAGTGGGCGGGCAAAGATGGTCCAGATGACAGACTCCGAGCAGGGCGGGGTGGTTAGGGAGCCGTTGTACCTGTAGAAGCTCTGTCGCTCTGCCGCCGGCGGCAGCAGAGCCGTCAGACTCAGCGCCATCAACGGGCTCTTCTTGCCCACGCCTTCAACCTATTCAATCAATCATACCTGCAATGACCCCATCAAAACCCCCACCCCGCTTTTTACCAGCCAACTCTATTTTGTCAAAATTTTCGGAAAATTTTCTGTCAAAAAAGCGATAAATTGAAGCAACTACCCAAATTTTGTCACAATTTAGTGACCGGTGGGGGTAGTGTGGGTAGAAGCAACCAAATGCGGGGTGGGCAACTTGTTAAGTAGGGGACATGTATGCAATCAATACCCCTCTCCTATTTCACGTAAAGAGGGGGGACCTGGAGCGATGGAAGGAAGGCGGCGAGTGATGGCGCCCAAGGTGGCGCTCTGACGGCGCTGACTGTCGTCCAGGACGCCGCGTTCAAGACGGTAGAGGACACCGAGGACGGCCAGACCGTCCGGTTTGGCAACACCAGCGTCTAGGCTTTTTAGGTCTGCTCGCAGGTGGACCAGGTGCAGCTTAGGAAAAGGTTTCATTTTGGCATCATAGCTGGTAAAAAAACAAAAATCAAACTCAAGCCATGAACTTCGACAACCAACAATTTCTGGCTGACACCTGGGTTCCCCCCCATGAGATTCCCCCCCCCCAAGCGATAACCCCCCCCCCCCCCCTCATGAAAGTTCCCCCCCATGAAGGTTCCCCCAAGAATTTTACCTATACACACACACCCTGCGCTAATGCAGCCCATAATTGATACGGCTTTACATAGAAAATAGGTGAAATTGTGTAATCGTCGAAATCGAGGACTAGTCCCCCCCCCCCCAAGACACAAATTTCCCTGTTTAGACTGCCGTATCAACTATGGGCTGCATTGGCGCCAGGGAGTGTGGGTATAGGTAAAATCTTGGGGGGGGAACCTTCATGGGGGGGGGTCCTCCCCGGGGGCCGGTAACCCTCCATGGTGGGGGGGGGGGGGGGGGTAATGGCCATGGGGGGGAACCAGGCGTGAGCCCAATTTCTGGCATCAACTTTCAAAACCGGAGAGCCGACTTTGGTTTCAACAAACCGGCATGCCCCCAGAACTAATCCAACACGGCAAGGTTGACCAGTGTGAAAGTGCTTAGAAGGAGATGAAACCTCGAGCGGGTAGGCGTGGTGGGAAATGGTGTGCTCGGAGCCGTGACTTTGGGATTCTTCACTCCAGTGAAAGTGGAACTGGACCAGACGATAGCCTTGGTTGGTTAGGTTGCCGCCCGACAGTATCAGTCGGCTTTGCTCCTTTTCCGGGATTCTCACCACCACTGCAACGCGCACTGCTTCAGGCATCACAACTTGGAGAGACCTATTTTGAATTTTGCAAGACATAACGCCACATAATACATTTAGTTTTTAGATTGTCAACATGTCTTAAATTTGTTGAACTGACGCAAACTACCAACCCAGACGATTTACTTGCATTCATTGTTTTTCTATGAAGTACTTCGCCTAACTTTTGTTTCTTATCGAATTTCAGCCTCAATTTCGCAATTAGCTCATTCAATCAATGAGCTAAATTCATTTCCTCCATTCAATGAGTGAAACGTGTCTAAAACCAATTTCATCTGCACGAATTCAAAACAAAAACCTAATCAGCCCAAAGGCATCCGTAAAGAAGGCTGCCTGACCAGTGTGTCCAATGTTCTCAATGCTGAGATTGTGCAGAGGCAGGCGGTAGCCGGGCGAGAAGCGGAGCTCGGAGAGATCCACAGCCATCTCTGGGGCCAGATCGATGGGCGATTGCCGTCTTCCTGTCCCACAAATGGGAAACTTCTTCTGCCAGTCCGTCGGCGAGCCTGTTCAGCTTTCTTCTCAGCCCAGCTGAGCCTTCGCTCCCCTTTGCAAAAATAGTGAAAAATAGTGAAAAAAACACTTAAATTTTGTGCAACTGCATTACACAATTTTGCATCATCATCCATTGGATTAATTTGGCCAGCTTGTGCCAATTTTGGAACATCGAAGGTAACATTGTTCAAACTTCAGCACTAAGTAAAATGCGACTTTGTTCATTTTGTAGCACTTTAATCAGCACTTTAATATTTCTAGGCATATTTTTTATTATTTTTATTATTTTTTATAATTTTATATTTCTAGCAGATGGACATATATTTCTTTCAAACATTTTATGAACTGAAATTCTGCGTTGATTAGCTGCAATAATTGTATGCAGTTACCATTATTCCCGCGGCATATGCCGAAAACGCTTTCATTTTTTAAACCTATGAACTTCTATGGCTAAATAGCTTAGATAGACCCTCCTAGTTCAGAATATGCAATAAAAGTTCATGTAAGTTCGCGTTTCTGAGCAAGTAGCGCTGAAAATATGTTTTTTGCTACTATATAGGTATTTTCACATAGACTGGACCCTACCGCCTCAGGACTGCGAACTTACATGAACTTTTATTGCATATTCTGCACCAGGAAGACCTGCTGGAGCCATTCAGCAATAGAAGTTCATATGAATTTCGCACTTTTTCTGTGCCTTTTGCTGAATATTTGCTTTTGGGTCTGTTTTTAGCTGTTTATCAGACATTTTGGCGCCTGCCGCCTCAGGACTGCGAACTTACATGAACTTTTATTGCATATTCCGCACCAAGAGGACTTGCTGGAGCCATTTAGCAATAGGGATTCTTTGCTGACTCTAAAGCTCTTTGAGCTTTTTACGTTGAGTCTGATGGCAACATGCGCCATTGATGGCAACATAGAACTAGGCATCCCTGGTGAACACCCACCTGGCGTTCCGATTGTCCTTCCTCTTTGCACCAGTTTTTCTCTTGTCCTTCAATGCCAGCCCCATATTGATGAGCAAAGTGTGTACTAGATTGGGATAATTGTTTGACAACGGGGACATTTCAAGTAATGGGCTAACTTAGTCCGGCTAAGTCTTGGGCAAACTCTGAAACTTCACACATTCTTTTAGTGAAGACTAGGCCAGGATATTTGCGAAACCTTTGCTAAACCGAAACCTCTACTGCTTCGGCAGAGCTGATGTTTTCAGCCAGCCACCACTGGTCCCCAGCTGCTGGGCTGAATGCTGCTGGGCTCAAACAACTAAATATTCAGCAAAATGCAAAGAAAAGTGCGAAATTCATACGAACTTCTATTGCTAAATGGCTCCAGCAAGTCCTCTTGGTGCTGAATATGCAATAAAAGTTCATGTAAGTTTGTAGTCCTGAGACGGCAGGTGCCAAAATTTCTGAAAAACAGCTAAAAATAGACCCAAAAGCAAATATTCACCAAAATGCAAAGAAAAGTGCAAAATTCATATGAACTTCTATTGCTGAATGCCTCCGGCAGGTCTTCCTGGTGCAGAATATGCAATAAAAGTTCATGTAAGTTCGCAGTCCTGAGGCGGTAGGGTCCAGTCTATGTGAAAATACCTATATAGTAGCAAAAAACATATTTTCAGCGCTACTTGCTCAGAAACGCGAACTTACATGAACTTTTATTGCATATTCTGAACTAGGAGGGTCTATCTAAGCTATTTAGCCATAGAAGTTCATAGGTTTAAAAAATGAAAGCGTTTTCGACATACACCTATTCCCGCCGTAGCCCCATTCAACATCAGCCGTCATCGCTGCAATTAGATTGTTTGTTTGACCCCTCCTCTCGACATCATATAACCGCATGCCCATGATGCTGTAAGAAAACGAAGCAGAGTATCAAGCATTCAATTAGTTCAAGTTACCTAAATGCGTTTCGACTTAATATCGCAAATTTGTCGCACTCATTTTCGAAACTACGAATTTGACAAACAATGCGACTTTTCGCTTAAAAATTGATAATTTTTTACAGCTGCTCCAGCGAAAAGCTCAAAGACAAGGTATTCTCGGCTGTTGCCAAGAGATGCGCGGCCTTGTCCAGTACGTTAAGCAATGAAATAAATCAACAAAATGACATTGATTATCAAACAAAATTAAAAACATTGTATGGGTCTAATTTTGGTTTCTGAGGCATTTAATGCGATTTAATAAATAATTAATAAAAGTTAAATGCCATTTTTCGAAAAGATTTCGAATTTTATGGTCTCCATTTTCGAGGTTTTTTGACCATAAATCAAGAACCAATCAAAATGGCGTCGATCCCAAAAAAACGCCCCGAGCCACCACCCAGACGGACCTTCATGCAAAAAATCAGCCAATTTCGTTGAGAAACCGCGGAGTACGGTCTGTTCACACACACATATACCGGGGGGGGTAGGAAGTCTTCGTAGTAAAGTTTTCCATTATTTACTGGTCAACGGTTGGGTCAAAATTGATGAAAATTGGTCAGAAGTTGGCTCTAACACTCTAGTTTATTGTGCTAAATTCACGTTACAAAATAATAATCTGTGCTCAAATGGCAGACGATTCAGTGAAAGTACCCAAAATACAGGTTTGTAATTTGCGGTGTTTTCATATAAACCTGATTTTCTTCTAGCGAACCAAGATAACATTCAAATTTCCTAAATTTTTGCTACCAGTTGACAAACTTACAATTTAAAATTGAAATGAAGTCGCATAACATGTGGACTTGACGTTTAGTGGCTTAAAATGGAGGCTAATGAGCTTTGCTGAGCCAGCTTGCCTGGAGTTTTCCAGCTGCATCACAAAATCCAATGTCACAAAGAAAAGAAGAAAGACTAAGTGAAATGATTGAGTTTTTGCAAAACTAATTTAGTACAACTTTAATTATTGTAGTGGCTAGATGCTGACCAATTTGCGTGTATTTTCTGCAGTGGAAAAGCCAAATGCAAGAAACTAATACATTTTTTTGAAAAAAACTTTACATTGCAAACCTGACTTTTGAGTACTTTCACTGAATCGTCTGCCATTTGAGCACAGATTATTATTTTGTAACGCGAATTTAGCACAATAAACTAGAGTGTTAGAGCCAACTTCTGACCAATTTTCATCAATTTTGACACAACGGTTGACCAGTAAATAATGGAACACTTTACTACGAAGACTACCTACCCCCCCCCCCCGCGATATATATATATAGGCGGAATGACGGACGAAAAAAATAGGGTAACAGCTTAAGCGGGCCTTGGCCGCCCGCCGCTTCGGGCAGGGCGCCAGAGCTCCTCCGGCCTCCGGGCACGGGTGCTACGGCCCCTACGCTTCGCCTAGCATGCTTCGCATGCTAGGCTACGCTCCGGGGCCTCCGCACCCATGCCCTACGGCCTACGGAGCTCTGACTGCCCTGCCCTTCGCGACAGGCGGCCTGCGGCCGCGCAAAAACTATGATGCGTCAAAAAAGCAGGTGTTCAGTTGAAGAACTTCTTAGCTAATTAAGCATTCAGCTTGCTAGACATGCTTTCACTCGTTCCTGAGCTTCTTTTCTGCCCAGACGCTGCATCAAGTTTAGCGCAGACAACGATGTCTTGTGCCTCTGTTTTTGCACGGATAAATGTTTATACCGAATAGGAGATCGGCACTTGTATCGTGTATCTAGTGAAACTCGTCCCAAAGCAGTTAAGAAAAAGTTAAGAAAAATGAAAAGAAAGTTAAGAAGAATAAATTTTCAGTTAAGAAAAATGAAAAGCGATTCAAAATTTCCTATGAAAATGATAATTTTCTGTGAGAAAGCTTTCGAAGGCAAATTATGTGGGAGCCAACTGGGACTATTAAAGGTGGCTTAGGAGGCGGCAAATGATCATTCATCCTCAAGTAGGCCAGTGGCGGCAGTCGGTCTGATGCTTCTGGTGCTGGCGGCGGTGGAGGGAGCTGGCAAATGGTTGGATGCATACATGTCCCTATTGAAATAGGAATCCACCCCGTTCACCACCGGTCACTAAATTGTGACCAGGCTTGGGTAGTTGGTTGATTTTAGTGCATTTTCGACAGACAATTTTCCAAAAGTTTTGACAAAATTCAGTCGGTTGGTGTCCCCATTGAAATAGGAATCCACCCCGCCGTTGGAAGCTTTTACCCACCCCGTCCACCACCGGTCACTAAATTGTGACCAAGCTTGGGTAATTGGTTGATTTTATTGCAGTTTCGACACAATTTTCCAAAACTTTTGCCAAAATTCAGCTGGTTGGTAAAATTAGGTTGGGGGTGTTGTTGGGACAGGTATGGTTGGTCTTGGCTCCCTGCCCCGACGATCCACGGAGGCTTCATGCTCCATAGTCAGCTGGAGGAAGAGCCGCTTTGCAGAAGAAGGGGCCCTGCAACCAGAACCTGCGCCACTGGGGCTATGACAAGAAACGCAAGCGCTGCGTGACCTTCCGCTATGGGGGCTGCGGCTGGGCAGGCTCTAGCTGTTCCTAGCCTCTCAACTCACATGTGGAAGTGCGTAGACACCGGTCCTTTGCAGCTCAGGAGAACAACTTTGGAGCGGGCGAAGGAGGGAAGCGCGTCTGCCACCACCTTTGCGAGACAGTCGAGATGACATCGTCGGAAGAAAGGGAGGCCTTGGAGTACCAACGGCAGCTGGAGGAATACTTTAAGACCACCACAACTACAGCCAGCCCTTCCGTAGCCCGCTCCTACAACAACTACTACAACCGCGGCTACTACAACCGATGGGGCTAAGCTCGGCCCCACCCCATTCACTGCCCTCACCCAGTCCCCAGTTCTAATGCACCACACCGATTGCTCCTAATTCCAACACTTGGACCTCAATACACATGCAGCCATATCAAAAAAACTTGATGATGGAATAAAAAAGTAGCATACAAAACTACGCATTTGTATTTAAAACAACATTAGCCAAAATTCGTTTTGGAAACAAGTATATGGCGCAAAGCGCAATAGGTGACCGCGGAGCGCTTGCACCTTCACAAGTAGCAAAATCCTAATTTTAAGGAAAATTTCTGCTGTGAATGTGAACATTGCATCTCAAAAGGAAAAATATGTGGTTTCTCAACCATTTTCAAAAGTAAGCACAGATTTAGAATCGGTATATATGACTTGTGAACAAAAAAACTCAAGTGTTCTGTTCAATTATCAGCCGTTCAGCTGCTACTAATTATTGATGCTATTGTCATGTGTGAAAGTTTGTCAATCAAGAGGGCAAGTATGTGGTTTCTCAACCATTTTCAAAAGTAAGCACAGATTTGGAATCGTTATATAAGACTTGTGAACAAAAAAACTCAAGTGTTCAGTTCAATTATCAGCCGTTCAGCTGCTACTAATTATTGATGCTATTGTCATGCATGAAAGTTTGTCACTCAAGAGGGCAAGTCTGTGGTTTCTCAACCATTTTCAAAAGTAAGCACAGATTTGGAATCGTTATATACGACTTGTGAACAAAACAAGTATATGGCGCAAAGCGCAATAGGTGACCGCGGAGCGCATCCTTTATATGATACTTTGTAAATCAAAAATCAAGTCTGTGGTTTCTCAACCAATTTCAAAACTAAGCACAGATATAGAATCGACATATAGTGAACAAAAAATCAACTATTCTGTGCAATTCTCAAGACTTCAGGTACTACAGTGCAAAAACCGCATATTGCAATTTTCCAATTTTCTACCCAGAAAAGTAATGTTTTAAATGCTTTGGGACCAGGTTCACCCCTCCAGATATTCATAAAATTTTATTACCTTTACGCAAAAAAACTTTGTCCAAAACCATTGAGAATTCGCCATTTCTCAACATTCCCCATTTTTAAAAATTTCTACCCAAAAAAGTAATGTTTCATATGCCCCGGGACCAGTTCCACCCCTCCAGAATTTCCTAAAATGTTATTACCTTTCAGCAAAAAAAAAGTTTGTCCAAATCCGTTGAGAATTCGCCATTTCTCAACATACCCCATTTTTCAAACTTTCTACCCAAAAAAGTAATGTTTCAAATGCTCCGGGACCAGTTCCACCCCTCCAGATCTTCCTAAAATGTTATTACCTTTCAGCAAAAAAAAAGTTTGTCCAAATCCGTTGAGAATTCGCCATTTCTTAACATACCCCATTTTTAAAAATTTCTACCCAAAAAAGTAATGTTTCATATGCCCCGGGACCAGTTCCACCCCTCCAGAATTCCCTAAAATGTTATTACCTTTCAGCAAAAAAAAAGTTTGTCCAAATCCGTTGAGAATTCGCCATTTCTCAACATACCCCATTTTTCAAACTTTTTACCCAAAAAAGTAATGTTTCAAATGCTCCGGGACCAATTCCACCCTTCCAGATCTTCCTAAAATAGCATTACCTTTCAGGAAAAAAAAAAGTTTGTCCAAATCTGTTGAGATTTCGCCCGTTGACAGCATTTCCAGATATACATATATATATATATATACACATGAGGACAAAAGTTCAGTAACCTCTATAGACCGCGGAGCGGCCCTTTCGGGCCGCTCCGCGGTCAAAAAGGCTTTTTAGCAAAACTAGCAAGCTACAAATTGCATTCATCATAAAATTGTGTGCAAAAATATTGGGCTGATGGACGTTTCCCCCCCCCCCCCCCCCAAGGGTTCTTCCCCCCCCCCCCCAAAGGTTCTTCCCCCAAAGTTCTCCCCCCCCCCCCCCAAGAGTTCTTCCCCCAAGCCAATTTTTTTTTATTGTCTTAAAATGCTTCTCTTTACATATCTCGAAATTTAAACTCAAGGAATTTTCATGTAGACGATTAAATACCTACTTTTTTACTGAGTCTATACCGGATGGCGGGCGCATGCCTACCAGGAGTAGGGGTTTGTCCCCTACCAGGAGTACCTTTCAAGATTCCAACTCAAAAGCTTAGACGCATGCTCGTCCTCGACGAGGTCATGACTGTGGCAGTACCTACTAGTTAGTCCTTACCGAGTTGAGCACTTTAAAACATCAATGAACTCGGTATAGGTATTTAGGTATTTAAAGTAGGTATTTAAAGTAGGTATTTAATCGTTTACATGAAAATTCCTTGAGTTTAAATTTCGAGATATGTATAGAGGAGCATTTTAAGACAATAAAAAAAAATTGGGGCTTGGGGGGGGAAGAACCCTTGAGGGGGGAAGAACCCTTGGGGGGGAGGAACCCCTTGGGGGGAGAAGCTCTTGGGGGGGGGGGGAAGCGTCCATCAGCCAAATATTGCACCATTTGCTATTAATGTAAACATAAAATGGTGGTTTTGCAACATTTCTTGGCTTTTCAAACGGACAAAAAACAAAATGCTCTTAATGGAAAAAATACTTTGCTAATATAGTTCGTGACTTAGCAAAAACACCTTGGGAAAAGTTTTGGTTTTTAACGTGACATTCAATTTATGCAGAGCAGAGGTAAAATTTTTGTTTCTTGATTTTTCTGGCCTTTAAAAAGGCGAAGCTAGTTTGTTGCTAATCTTATGTGCTCCAACTCCAAACAAGCAACTTCAAGAATATTTGAAAGGATAATGCTTCTTGCCCTTCGCAGCTCCTCCATGTATGGTCATGATGGTATGGTCATGATCATGATGGTAGGGACTTGTATGGTCATGATAATGTTTGAAAAGGCCAGATTATTCAAGCACTGCGTTTCCAGCTTCTGCATTGACTTGTCAAGAAATTGTTGACCAGCTTATCACCGCTTGTCCTCACATCAGCAACTGACCTTTGCTACTCTTCAAAACCATAACTGCCACTTTATGCAAAATATTATATATGGTACCATCGGCAGGCCAATTGAGAGTCTCTTTTCTCCAAAATTTGCTATTGCATCAGTAAAAGGTCAAGGAAATACAATTTCTACTAGTGGAATTTGCTGCTTGGACAGTTGCATTTTGTTTTTAGGCCCGCATTCAGGTCTCCTTTCCATGCGCCCAAAAACAAAATGAAGATGACGCAGCAGATTCCACTAGTAAAAATTGTATTTTCCTTGACTTTTTACTCAATGCAATTGCAAATTTTGGAGAAAGGAGACTCACAATTGGCCTGCCGATGGTACCATATATTTCTTCCACTTTTAATATAGTACAAAATATATATAAAATTTTTTTATTGTTGGTTATATATTTACTTAAAATAGTATTGGATAAAAAATAAATAATAAATAAAAAATTGACTTATATAAAAAATATTACAAAAAAATTCGAACATTAGACATAAAATGCTAATTTATAGGCAAACTAACATATTTTTCTAAAATTGTCATGACATACACTCAGGGAGGGCAATCGAATTTTGGGAAAAAACAAAATTTTGAATTTTGAGCTTTACTTTTGGCCTGCCGAAGGTACCAATTGTTTTCTCAACTTTAAACGCAGAAAAGTAAAAGTGCATATGGCTCTTTAGTTTAACTGAAGTCAGAGTCCCGGTGAGAGGGTGGTGGGGGAAGAAATGAATACCTACTATCGTCCATTGAATAGATGCGGAGAAGAAGAAGAAGGAGAATGAGGAGTTCGGACAAATGGTTTCGAGTGATTTTCTCAAGAATTCTGCCAATTTTTGATGATTTCTCGCGAGTTTGGGTCAATCAGATGATACTCTTTCCAATGTAAAAATAATCACCGCGATTGGACTTTTCTGTGAGGAGCAAGAGCCTTATCAAAATTAAGATCTAGCAATAACCCTGAAAACGGAGCAATGCAAGATCAACAATACAAAGAACTCTTTGATCCAGGCTCGAAGCCCTTCTCGCAAGGGGTGTCTGTGGCTAGCCGAAGAGGCGGCAGAGCAAGCTCCCACCTACTGCCAATGCAAATGAAAAAGCACCAACCCGTTTTGGCAGTCAGGTGACCTGTGGCTCTAGTTGTGGCTGTTCGAAGTTTCGCTTCTCATCAAAGTAGCAGTCGCTGCAGATCCCTCTGGCCTTCCTTCATGCTCCACTGGCCTTCCTTCACGCTCTTCCCTCGATTCATTGCCTGCAGCATAAATTCAATTGAAATTTTGAAGGAATATGGATTCAGTGTTGAATGAAAAGAAAAATGGGGGAATTGGGTTGGGTGGCAGTATGACCTTGCAAAGTGCAATACAAGATCAACAAGACAAAGGACTCTTTGATCCAGGCTTGAAGCCCTTCTCGCAAGGTTTGTCTGTGGCTAGCCGAAGAGGCGGCAGATTAAGCTCTCACCTACTGCCAATGCAAATGAAAAAGCACCAACCCGTTTTGGCAGTCAGGTGACCTGTGGCTCTAGTTGTGGCTGTTCGAAGTTTCGCTTCTCATCAAAGTAGCTGTCGCTGCAGATCCCTCTGGCCTTCCTTCATGCTCCACTGGCCTTCCTTCATGCTCTTCCCTCGATTCATTGCCTGCAGCATAAATTCAATTGAAATTTTGAAGGAATATGGATTCAGTGTTGAATGAAAAGGAAAATGGGGGAATTGGGTTGGGTGGCAGTATGACCTTGCAAAGTGTAATGCAAGATCAACAAGACAAAGAACTCTTTGATCCAGGCTCGAAGCCCTTCTCGCAAGGTTTGTCTGTGGCTAGCCGAAGAGGCGGCAGAGCAAGCTCTCACCTACTGCCAATGCTAATGAAAAAGCACCAACCCGTTTTGGCAGTCAGGTGACCTGTGGCTCTAGTTGTGGCTGTTCGAAGTTTCGCTTCTCATCAAAGTAGCTGTCGCTGCAGATCCCTCTGGCCTTCCTTCATGCTCCACTGGCCTTCCTTCATGCTCTTCCCTCGATTCATTGCCTGCAGCATAAATTCAATTGAAATTTTGAAGGAATATGGATTCAGTGTTGAATGAAAAGAAAAATGAGGGAATTGGGTTGGGTGGCAGTATGACCTTGCAAAGTGCAATACAAGATCAACAAGACAAAGAACTCTTTGATCCAGGCTCGAAGCCCTTCTCGCAAGGTTTGTCTGTGGCTAGCCGAAGAGGCGGCAGAGCAAGCTCTCACCTACTGCCAATGCAAATGAAAAAGCACCAACCCGTTTTGGCAGTCAGGTGACCTGTGGCTCTAGTTGTGGCTGTTCGAAGTTTCGCTTCTCATCAAAGTAGCAGTCGCTGCAGATCCCTCTGGCCTTCCTTCATGCTCCACTGGCCTTCCTTCACGCTCTTCCCTCGATTCATTGCCTGCAGCATAAATTCAATTGAAATTTTGAAGGAATATGGATTCAGTGTTGAATGAAAAGGAAAATGGGGGAATTGGGTTGAGTGGCAGTATGACCTTGCAAAGTGCAATGCAAGATCAACAAGACAAAGAACTGTTTGATCCAGGCTCGAAGCCCTTCTCGCAAGGTTTGTCTGTGGCTAGCCGAAGAGGCGGCAGAGCAAGCTCTCACCTACTGCCAATGCAAATGAAAAAGCACCAACCCGTTTTGGCAGTCAGGTGACCTGTGGCTCTAGTTGTGGCTGTTCGAAGTTTCGCTTCTCATCAAAGTAGCTGTCGCTGCAGATCCCTCTGGCCTTCCTTCACGCTCTTCCCTCGATTCATTGCCTGCAGCATAAATTCAATTGAAATTTTGAAGGAATATGGATTCAGTGTTGAATGAAAAGGAAAATGGGGGAATTGGGTTGGGTGGCAGTATGACCTTGCAAAGTGCAATGCAAGATCAACAAGACAAAGAACTCTTTGATCCAGGCTCGAAGCCCTTCTCGCAAGGTTTGTCTGTGGCTAGCCGAAGAGGCGGCAGAGCAAGCTCTCACCTACTGCCAATGCTAATGAAAAAGCACCAACCCGTTTTGGCAGTCAGGTGACCTGTGGCTCTAGTTGTGGCTGTTCAAAGTTTCGCTTCTCATCAAAGTAGCTGTCGCTGCAGATCCCTCTGGCCTTCCTTCATGATCCACTGGCCTTCCTTCACGCTCTTCCCTCGATTCATTGCCTGCAGCATAAATTCAATTGAAATTTTGAAGGAATATGGATTCAGTGTTGAATGAAAAGGAAAATGGGGGAATTGGGTTGGGTGGCAGTATGACCTTGCAAAGTGCAATGCAAGATCAACAAGACAAAGAACTCTTTGATCCAGGCTTGAAGCCCTTCTCGCAAGGTTTGTCTGTGGCTAGCCGAAGAGGCGGCAGAGCAAGCTCTCACCTACTGCCAATGCAAATGAAAAAGCACCAACCCGTTTTGGCAGTCAGGTGACCTGTGGCTCTAGTTGTAGCTGTTCGAAGTTTCGCTTCTCATCAAAGTAGCAGTCGCTGCAGATCCCTCTGGCCTTCCTTCATGCTCTTCCCTCGATTCATTGCCTGCAGCATAAATTCAATTGAAATTTTGAAGGAATATGGATTCAGTGTTGAATGAAAAGGAAAATGGGGGGAATTGGGTTGGGTAGCAGTATGACCTTGCAAAGTGCAATGCAAGATCAACAAGACAAAGAACTCTTTGATCCAGGCTCGAAGCCCTTCTCGCAAGGTTTGTCTGTGGCTAGCCGAAGAGGCGGCAGAGCAAGCTCTCACCTACTGCCAATGCGAATGAAAAAGCACCAACCCATTTTGGCAGTCAGGTGACCTGTGGCTCTAGTTGTGGCTGTTCGAAGTTTTGCTTCTCATCAAAGTAGCTGTCGCTGCAGATCCCTCTGGCCTTCCTTCATGCTCCACTGGCCTTCCTTCACGCTCTTCCCTTGATTCATTGCCTGCAGCATAAATTCAATTGATATTTTGAAGGAATATGGATTCAGTGTTGAATGAAAAGGAAAATGGGGGAATTGGGTTGGGTGGCAGTATGACCTTGCAAAGGGGTCAATTTAAGTTACATAACATAACGTACTATCACATAACATAACATAAAAAATCCACATAACATAACATAAAAATATTTTTTGCATAACATAACATCCGCATAACATAACATTACTTTCACATAACATAACCGAGATTGTTATGTTATGTATAGGAAATATGTTATGTTATGCGGGAGAAAACAGGCTTTAATGTTATGTGCT
>JASANA010002589.1:0-16952 GCA_030248095.1 Ptycholaimellus sp. GST1_10
TTTGATGTTTTGAGCATGTTCCCGTGATCGGTGCAAGCTAATTAACTCAGAATCGTGTTCTTTGACCCCAATTTACCCAAAAACACCTTCACCTCCTCACCAGAAGCTTCCCCCATGGCGCGCGAAATGCTCACTCACAGGACAGGCTCCTCTATTATATATATGGACTAGGTTGAGCTTCGCCGTCGCCTACGGCGACTATTGGCATGATACTTGAAGAAGAAATTATGCAGAAAATTCATTAAAAAAACTCAAACGAGAAACGGCTGAGGGGGCTAATGGCTAAAAATCATTGTGGGCATAATTTGAGGATTGGGTGAGCCTAAATAGGCCTGTAAAAGCATCTGGCATCCAACGCCCTAGATGGGAGGATTGGATGAGCCTAAATAGGCCTGTAAAAGCATCTGGCATCCACCGCCCTAGATGGGAGGATTGGGTGAGCCTAAATAGGCATGTAAAAGCATCTGGCATCCACCGCCCTAGATGGGAGGTTTGGGTGAGCCTAAATAGGCCTGTAAAAGCATCTGGCATCCACCGCCCTACATGGGAGGATTGGATGAGCCTAAATAGCCCTGTAAAAGCATCTGGCATCCACCGCCCTAGATGGGAGGTTTGGGTGAGCCTAAATAGGCCTGTAAAAGCATCTGGCATCCACCGCCCTAGATGGGAGGATTGGATGAGCCTAAATAGGCCTGTAAAAGCATCTGGCATCCAACGCCCTAGATGGGAGGATTGGATGAGCCTAAATAGCCCTGTAAAAGCATCTGGCATCCACCGCCCTAGATGGGAGGTTTGGGTGAGCCTAAATAGGCCTGTAAAAGCATCTGGCATCCACCGCCCTAGATGGGAGGATTGGATGAGCCTAAATAGGCCTGTAAAAGCATCTGGCATCCACCGCCCTAGATGGGAGGATTGGATGAGCCTAAATAGCCCTGTAAAAGCATCTGGCATCCACCGCCCTAGATGGGAGGATTGGATGAGCCTAAATAGCCCTGTAAAAGCATCTGGCATCCACCGCCCTAGATGGGAGGATTGGATGAGCCTAAATAGCCCTGTAAAAGCATCTGGCATCCACCACCCTAGATGGGAGGATTGGATGAGCCTAAATAGGCCTGTAAAAGCATCTGGCATCCACCGCCCTACATGGGAGGATTGGGTGAGGCTAAATAGGCCTGTAAAAGCATCTGGCATCCACCGCCCTACATGGGAGGATTGGGTGAGCCTAAATAGGCCTGTAAAAGCATCTGGCATCCACCACCCTACATGGGAGGATTGGATGAGCCTAAATAGGCCTGTAAAAGCATCTGGCATCCACCGCCCTACATGGGAGGATTGGGTGAGGCTAAATAGGCCTGTAAAAGCATCTGGCATCCACCGCCCTACATGGGAGGATTGGGTGAGCCTAAATAGGCATGTAAAAGCATCTGGCATCAACCGCCCTACATGGGAGGATTGATTGAGCCTAAATAGGCCTGAAAAAGCATCTGGCATCCACCGCCCTACATGGGAGGATTGGGTGAGCCTAAATAAGCCTGTAAAAGCATCTGGCATCCACCGCCCTAGATGGGAGAATTGGGTGAGCCTAAATAGGCCTGTAAAAGCATCTGGCATCCACCACCCTACATGGGAGGATTGGATGAGCCTAAATAGGCCTGTAAAAGCATCTGGCATCCACCGCCCTACATGGGAGGATTGGGTGAGCCTAAATAAGCTTGTAAAAACATCTGGCATCCACCGCCCTACATGGGAGGATTGGGTGAGCCTAAATAGGCCTGTAAAAGCATCTGGCATCCACCACCCTACATGGGAGGATTGGATGAGCCTAAATAGGCCTGTAAAAGCATCTGGCATCCACCGCCCTACATGGGAGGATTGGGTGAGGCTAAATAGGCCTGTAAAAGCATCTGGCATCCACCGCCCTACATGGGAGGATTGGGTGAGCCTAAATAAGCCTGTAAAAGCATCTGGCATCCACCGCCCTACATGGGAGAATAGTTGGATAAGTTTTCGGGGGGCAACTGTTGCAATTGTAAAAAATAGTTTAATGCATTTAAATACATGTAAAGTTCATTTAAATTGGGGGGGGGTGTAATTGGATGAGCTTTGGGCAGGCAGTTGGAATCAAAAAATTTTTTGATGTGTTTAAATAGGTTTAAAGGTTTAAAGCTCCTTTAACATTGGCGGGATAGTTGGATAGTTGGATAAACTCACAAAAATGGCAAATTTTGAAGCTTTCTGGCGGTTTTCTAATATTTCCATAATTTATAAATATTTTCCGCTTCTGTGGCCCCAATTTTTGATGTCTATGCATCAAAATGGACCCAAAACCATAAAAAGAAGTCCAATTTAATAAAAATATTTTTTCATGATTTTATGACCCCATTAAAAAATCAAAAACTAAATTATGAAAAGGTTTTTGGCATGACAGTTAAAATTTGATAACAGGGATTTTATTTAGCACTGAATTTGCAGAAACAGACGTAAACAAATGGGGGAGGACACAAGTTTTAAAAGGCAAACGGCTGGGGGGCAATTTGGTGATAGAAGAAGGCAAATGGTTGGGGGGGGGGCAATGGGTTGGAGTAATGTTTTTGGGCTGCATGGATCCCGCTACACGGGTGCTTAGCTTTTTTCATGCATTAGCCTCTTTTATTGGTCTACTGACTCTTTTAGGGACTCCCACCCAGTGGCCAAATTACAGCCACACCAAGTGAATAGAACACCTGGCTGTCCTCAAGGGACTTCAAAAATTTAGGTACCCAACCGAGGTAAGGTTAGGCTGCCTAAGAATTAGACTGGTTTGCCTAATTGCTGTGAAAATTTATCTGTAATGACTAAAACTTCGCCACAATGAGTAGCTTCCAAAACTGCGCAGTTCAAAAACATTGAAAAAACTCACATTTTCAATGTTTTAAGCACTTTCCCATGATCGGTGCAAGCTGTTCCCCTCAAAATCGTGTTCTTTGACCCCATTTTACCCAAAAACATTTTCACCTGCTCACAGGAAGCTTCCCCCATGGCGCGCGAAATGCTCACTCACAGGACAGGCTCCTCTATTATATATATGGACTAGGTTGAGCTTCGCCGTCGCCTACGGCGACTATAAGGAAGCAGCTGCAGAAATTATTGATGACAAGAAGTTCAAATTGGTAATAGAAAGCCAGCTGCAGTAAGAAGTTTTACTACAATTTATTTGGCTTTCTCCAATGGTTTTTTGGAAACTTGGGAGGATTGGGTGAGGCTAAATAGGCCTGTAAAAGCATCCAGCATCCACCGCCCTACTTTGTTTACTTGAATATCCACTGAAACATTGGAGGATTGGGTGAGGCTAAATAGGCCTGCAAAAGCATCAGGCATCCACCGCCCTACTTTGCTTACTTGAATTATGAATATCCACTGAAAAATGGGAGGATTGGGTGAGCCTAAATATGCCTGCAAAAGCATCAGGCATCCACCGCCCTACTTTGCTTACTTAAATATCCACTGAAACATGGGAGGATTGGGTGAGGCTAAATAGGCCTGTAAAAGCATCCAGCATCCACCGCCCTACTTTGCTTACTTGAATATCCACTGAAACATAGGAGGATTGGGTGAGGCTAAATAGGTCTGCAAAAGCATCAGGCATCCACCGCCCTACTTTGCTTACTTGAATTTGAATATCCACTGAAAAATGGGAGGATTGGGTGAGCCTAAATATGCCTGCAAAAGCATCAGGCATCCACCGCCCTACTTTGCTTACTTAAATATCCACTGAAACATGGGAGGATTGGGTGAGGCTAAATAGGCTTGTAAAAGCATCCAGCATCCACCGCCCTACTTTGCTTACTTGAATATCCACTGAAACATGTGAGGATTGGGTGAGCCTAAATAGGCCTGCAAAAGCATCAAGCATCCACCGCCCTACCATGCTTACTTAAATATCCACTGAAACATGGGAGGATTGGGTGAGGCTAAATAGACCTGTAAAAGCATCCAGCATCCACCGCCCTACTTTGCTTACTTGAATATCCACTGAAACATGTGAGGATTGGGTGAGCCTAAATAGGCCTGCAAAAGCATCAAGCATCCACCGCCCTACCATGCTTACTTAAATATCCACTGAAACATGGGAGGATTGGGTGAGGCTAAATAGACCTGTAAAAGCATCCAGCATCCACCGCCCTACTTTGCTTACTTGAACATCCACTGAAACATTGGAGGATTGGGTGAGGCTAAATAGGCCTGCAAAAGCATCAGGCATCCACCGCCCTACTTTGCTTACTTGAAGAAGACAAATGGTTGGGGGGGGGGGGGCAATGGATTGGAGGAATATATTTGGGCTGCATGGGTAACGGCTGGGGGGCAATTTGGTGATAGAAGAAGCCAAATGGTTGGAGGGGGATTAGAGAAATTATTTGGGCTGCATGGGTCCCGCTACACGGGTGCTCAGCTTTTTTCATGCATTAGCCTCTTTTCTTGGTCTACCGACTCTTTTAGAAACTCCCACCCTGTGACCAAATTATAGCCACACCAAATGAGTGCAACAGCAAACACCTGGCTGTCCTCGAGGGACTTCAAAGATTAGGCAATCAATCCAACAAAGGTTAGATCGCCAAAGATGGATGCTGCTGAAAACTCTATGAAAGGATATGAATACTGAGTACAACCTTGCCACAATGAGTAGCTTCCCAAAACTGCGCAGTTGCAAAACATTGATAAAAGTCACATTTTCGATGTTTTAAGCACTTTCCCGTGATCGGTGCAAGCTGTTCCCCTCAAAATCGTGTTCCCCGACCCCAATTTACCCAAAAACACCTTCACCTCCTCACCAGAAGCTTCCCTCATGGCGCGCGAAATGCTCACTCACAGGACAGGCTCCTCTATTATATATAGGAAGGTGGGAGGGGCCCCGCGCCAAAATCATACTCCCCCCCATTTTATTCTATTTGTCATGTTGCATCTCATCGTCATCGCTTTATTTTCAATTTATATGGCATTTTGATATTTTTTAACATCCCAATTGGTATTTTTCGGCTAGCCAATATTAAGTTTTCCTGTCTAATTATTTGTTGAAAGTGTATTATTTTTTAGATTTTGTTAATTCCAGGTTTGTCTTTTTAAATGTCACTACATTCATAGGTACTCAACTTGGCTGCAAAATTGAAAAAGAAGCTTTTCATTCCAGCTCAATACAGAATAACTGGATGAGATAGCTGATCTTCGCAGTACTCACTGTTTTGTTTAAGAATCCCTGAAAACTCAATTCGTCAGGTAACTGGCCAAACTGCGCAGATTTGGAATGCCCGAAAAATGGCCTAAATTTTAACAAAATTGCCATTTTCGATATTAAAAACAAATTTGTGCAATTTCATGCACCCCTGGATCAAGTTAGGCAGCCCCGATTTACCCTATAAACATCGTTTTGACTGCAAAAAGACAAATTTGCGAATGCACCGCGTGCCTTCATAACAGACAAGGCCTAGCATTCATATACTGGATATACGGACATACGGACGCAAAAATGGGGTAACTGCTTAAGCTCGCCTTGGCCGCCCGCCGCTTTGGGCAGGGCGCCAGAGCTCCTCTGGCTTCCGGGCACGGGTGCTACGGCCCCTACGCTTCGCCTAGCATGCTTCGCATGCTAGGCTACGCTCCGGGGCCTCTGCACCCATGCCCTCCAGCCTCCGGAGCTCTGGCTGCCCTGCCCTCCGTGGCAGGCGGCCTTCGGCCGCGCAAAAATGACTAACAGGAATAAACGAGGTCGACATGCAAAAGTATCCAAAAATTCTAAGAGAAGAAGCTGCTTGAATAATCCAGCTTGAATATTCCGCTTTCCATCCAGTACGTTTCGTTCTACAACATTGGCAAGAATCAAGCAGAATTGAAAGCAGTCAAACAAGTATATGGCGCAAAGCGCAATAGGTGACCGCGGAGCACACCACCTTCCAGCTTACAATATGAATGCATGAAATTTCGCCACTCCAAAGGGCAAGTCTATGGTTTCTCACCCATTTTCAAAAGTAAGCACAGATTTGGAATCGCTATATATGACTTGTGAACAAAAAAACTCAAGTCTTCTGTTCAATTCTGAGCCGTTCAGCTGTCACTGATTATTGATGCCATTGCCATGTGTGAAAGTTTGTCACTCAAGAGGGTAAGTCTGTGGTTTCTCAACCATTTTCGAAAGTAAGCACAGATTTGGAATCGCTATATATGACTTGTGAACAAAAAAACTCAAGTCCTCTGTGCAATTCTGAGCCGTTCAGCTGTTACTGATTATTGATGCCATTGCCGTGCGTGAAAGTTTGTCACTCAAGAGGGTAAGTCTGTGGTTTCTCAACCATTTTCAAAAGTAAGCACATATTTGGAATTGCTATATATGACTTGTGAACAAAAAAACTCAAGTCTTCTTTGCAATTCTCAAGATTACAGGAGATACAACGCAAAAACTGTATATTGCAATTTTCAAGCCTTTCTACCCAAATAATAAGTAATGTTTCAAATGCTCGGAAACCGGTTCCTCCCCTCCAGATCTTCCTAAAATTGCATTACCTTTCAGGAAAAAAAAAAGTTTGTCCCAATCCGTTGAGAATTCGGTGAGGACCAGCATTTCCAGATATATATATATATATATATATATATATATATATATATATATCTGGAAATGCTGGTCCTCACCGAATTCTAAACGGATTGGGACAAAATTTTTTTTTTCCTGAAAGGTAATGCAATTTTAGGAAGATCTGGAGGGGAGGAACCGGTTTCCGAGCATTTGAAACATTACTTATTATTTGGGTAGAAAGGCTTGAAAATTGCAATATACAGTTTTTGCGTTGTATCTCCTGTAATCTTGAGAATTGCAAAGAAGACTTGAGTTTTTTTGTTCACAAGTCATATATAGCAATTCCAAATATGTGCTTACTTTTGAAAATGGTTGAGAAACCACAGACTTACCCTCTTGAGTGACAAACTTTCTTTGCAATTCTCAAGATTACAGGAGATACAACGCAAAAACTGTATATTGCAATTTTCAAGCCTTTCTACCCAAATAATAAGTAATGTTTCAAATGCTCGGAAACCGGTTCCTCCCCTCCAGATCTTCCTAAAATTGCATTACCTTTCAGGAAAAAAAAAGTTTGTCCCAATCCGTTGAGAATTCGGTGAGGACCAGCATTTCCAGATATATATATATATATATATATATATATATATATATATATATATATATATATATATATATATATATATATATATATATATATATATATATATATATATATATATATATATATATATACATGAGGACAACAGTTTAGTAACCTATGTAGACCGCGGAGCGGCCCTTCGAGCCGCTCCGCGATCAAAAATACTTATAACAGGTACCATCGACAAACCTAAAGTCAAGATCTTTTCTCCCAAAAATCAACTGTCCCGAGCGTTAAGTCTAGGAAATTTTCCTACTACTAATGGAATCTGCTCGTGGGGTAATTTCATTTTGTTTTTGCGCGCAGTTCCAAAGCTCTGTTTATGCGCGCTCAAACAAAATACAGATGACACAGCAGATTCCATTAGTAGTAGGAAAATTTCCTGGTCTTTATACTCGGGGCAGTTGATTTTTGGGAGAAAAGAGCTTACTTTCGGCTTGCCGATGGTACCTTTTATTTCCTCAACTTTAAACATGCAAAAATAAAATTTTGTCAAATATATGTCCGTTTTTTATATTGTTGGTTATTTATTTAGTTAAAATTTAATTAGATCAATAAATATATACGTAAAAAGTAATTAATGAATTAATGTATTATTTTAAAAAGTTTTAAAAATGATAAATGCTACAGAAAATTATTGGCAAAACAAAATAATTGGGAAATTTATTGGCTTTACACTCGGGGCATTCGATTTTGGGAGAAAAGAGCTTACTTTTGGCTTGCGAAACATGCAAAAATAAAATTTTTGTTTTTGTCTGTGTTTTTTAAAGTGTGTGTTATAAATTTAGTTAAAGTTTTATTTAATATTATAAATTATTTTTAAAAAATTCTAAAAATTAAAAATCCTTATTGAAATTATTTGCAAACAAAAAAAATTGGAAAAAAACAAAATCTTCTTGTTTTTACACTCGGGGCAATCGATTTTGGGAGAAAAGAGCTTTACTTCCTGTCAAAAATAAAAAAAAAGTGAAAGTATTAGAAGGAATCGAACTTGCCAGTTACATTGAGCTGTCCAATCGCTTACACTGGTGCATATTGGCCTGGCGCGAGGGAGCAAAGCGACCGTCAGCGCCCAGGCCCTCTTTTCGACCCAGGTGTATGTTTTGAGGGTTAATGCTAGATCTTGAAATTGATAAGGCTCCTGCTCCTCACAGAAGAATCAAATCGCTCTGATTCTTTTTGCAGTGGAAAGGGCATCCTCGAATTAGCCTACACTCGCGAGAAACTGCTGAAAAGTTCACAATTTGGTATAGAAAAATGAAAAACAAAGTGCCGTCCGAACTCCTGCTGCCCTGCTGCCCTGCTGCCCTGCTGCCCTGCTGCCCTGCTGCTGCTGCTTCGCATCTGCTAATGAACGAGAGTAGGTATTCAATTTATCCCCCCACCCCCTCTCCGGTCCTTGGGCTTCAGGTATTCATTTAAAGTCATAGCCCTTCAATTGACCAGTCCAGCATAGGCACCAGTGGTGTAGTGGTGTAAGCGGGCCGGTGGCTGGTTGAATCTGGCAGGTTCAAATCCTTCTCGTGAATAAAGTTTATTTTTTGTATATTTGAAGTTGAGGAAATAGCTGGTACCATCGGCAAGCCAAAAGTAA
This sequence comes from Ptycholaimellus sp. GST1_10, assembly GCA_030248095.1. NCBI lineage: Eukaryota > Metazoa > Nematoda > Chromadorea > Chromadorida > Chromadoridae > Ptycholaimellus > Ptycholaimellus sp. GST1_10. Next base: position 8,779 of record JASANA010002589.1, read on the forward strand.
AGATCTTTTCTCCTGAAAATCGATTCCCTCGAGTGTAATGGAAAGAATATATCAAATTTAATTTTTTTGCACGATTTTTAACTTTCCAAAATCGTTTTTTTAGCTAAATGGTGTCTTATTCGTTTAAGCAAAAAAATTAAAACAACAATTAGAAGAAAAAAAATTGATACAAGACTTTTTTATGTTTAAAGTTGAGGAAATAAATGGTACCATCGGCAAGCCGAAAGTAAGCTCTTTTCTCCCAAAAAAACAAATGCCCCGAGTGTAAAGTCAAGGAAATTTCCCTACTACGAGTGGAATCTGCTGTGTCACCTGTATTTTGTTTGAGCGCGCCTGAAAAGAGCTCTTGAACTGCGCGCGAAAACAAAATGCAGATGCCCCACAAGCAGATTCCACTCGTAGTAGGGAAATTTCCTTGACTTTACACTCGGGGCATTTGTTTTTTTGGGAGAAAAGAGCTTACTTTCGGCTTGCCGATGGTACCATTTATGACTCTGCGTAGTTTAACTGAAGTATTATCATCAAGTAAAGGGTTGGGGGGGGGGGGTCGAATGAATCGAATGAATACCTACTCTCGTTCATTAGCAGATGCGAAGCAGCAGGAGCAGGGCAGCAGGGCAGCAGGGAAGGAGTTCGGACGGCACTTTGTTTTGCATTTTTATATACCAAATTGTAAACTTATTGGCAGTTTCTCGCGAGTGTAGACTAAATCGAGGATGCTCTTTCCAATGCAAAAAGAATCAAAGCGATTGGATTCTTCTGTGAGGAGCAAGAGCCTTATCAATTTCAAGATCTAGCATTAACTCTCAAAACATACACCTGGGTCGAAAAGAGGGCCTGGGCGCTGACGGTCGCTTTGCTCCCTCGCGCCAGGCCAATGGTGTTCAAAGATGTGTTGGGGTTGTGCAGACCATGCCAAAAAGAGAATATCCCACCCCTGGTCCCACTCATTAACATATTCAGACTATTTTCGCGGTCAATATTGTTAATCCAAGCCAAACGGCCTTTCAATGACATCAAAGTTTCTGCAAAAGCCTTTCAGCAAGCATTCTCACTCCTATTACGCCTCTCGGGCGCAAACATGCTCCGGCAAATATTCCAGCTTTCTTGCCTCAACTTCATCCCTTTTTCAGCCTGAACGATGCCAGATGATTTCCAGCCATGTTGAAGAGCTGTTCATGAGGTAGAAACAGCTGCTGTCCACGTAGACAGAAGAGATCAGTTGACCGCTCCATTCTTCTTGCAGTAGAGCGGGATAGGCACGGTTGGCTCCGCACAGAAGCCCAGGTACTGCAAAACTGCCAGTAGCACAAGTTCGGCAAATACAGTGTGCTCACAAAGACAGGCTAAGAGACGCATGATGAGGAAGAGACGCGATTCGAGCGTCTGAGCTGCGAAGACCGCCTTTGAAGTTGACCAGGCGATGGCTGAGCCGTTTCGCATTTCCTGGACAAAGCCGTGAAGGCTATAATTCCTTGCCTTTGTCTGCTTTTTTAATTGCACTTTTCCTCGCTTGTTTTTTGGCATCTGTCCGCCTCATGAAGGGGCCATCATCAAAGTCAACTCTAGCTCATTTATTGAACTGAACATTTTTAAAGGGAAACTATTGGCCTCGAGCCTTGCTCGAAAGCTCTTTCTCCCATTCAGGCGCAAACATCATAATCAAAACTAGAAACCACTCAGCGAGATAAAAAGGGATGAGAAGAAGTTAATTGAAAAAAATGTTTTTTGCTAAGTTTTAGTTTATACTTTAAACATTTTATTTTGATCGGTCCATCCATTTCCGTTCTTCAGCTCTTGGATGAATCATTTCATTCATTCATTTTAACCATCAATTTTTGGATCATCTCATTTTAGGCTACATATTATCACAATATTGGGCTGAACTTTCCGCCAAAGCCTTTCCAATAATTGCTATCTTGGCCGAAACAAATTGTAAATCCTTGGCGAATAGTTTTTTCATCCTGGTCTCTATTGCTCAGAACGGCCTGGGAGCCGCTACAATCCATTTTCTCATCAAAATTGCAATGGGAAAAGCATTAAACTGGCAATTGGCGCTGAAACGCTGATGCTTCACGATGCTGGAGTGAGTCATGGTCGTTCCACAGGCGCTGCAAGCAAAGGGGCGCAGCTTCAAGCAGGCGATTATGTGATCCACACTGTGCCCCACACTGCATCGTCAAAGGAATGGATTTGAGTAAAGCAAAGTAGGCAAACCCTTTAATACGAAGCTCTTTTTTACAACGGAGGCAGGCGTGGGACATTTTTTCAGGCTTGACTGGTAAATCAGCTCTTGCAAAGTCATCAGGGGTTCTTTGTGCCCCACCCGACAAGGGACTGATTTGGCAGCTCATTTGGCTGTTTTCTGGATTTTCTAAGATGTCCTCAAGAGCCAATGCAGGTTCTTTCTCCTCCATTGCGGGAGAAACAGTAGAAAGTAGAATTTCAATGGGAAGCTGGAGTTTTTGGGGGCCATGTTGAAGAAGTAATGCATGTTGAACAGCTTCAGAAGGAGTGAGTGAGATGAAGCTGCATAGGCTGCATGCCCATTTGGGTAGCACAGAGAATTGACCAATGTGCATACGTTGGATGTGAGTAGGAAACGAACTTGAATTAATGGATGGACATGAAGAGCATTTCATTTTGATTTTCGAAATGCTTAACGTATATGATTGGCATAAATTCGTAAACTTAAATTTAAATTATCATCATTCATATCTATGGATTTCTTTAAAATGAAATATACACAGATTATTTTTGCAAATGCAATTTTTTCCATTTTTTTGTATTTTCCTGCGAAAATGGGAGGTTAAATGGGAAATTTAACCATTTAAAAATTATCTTTCTTGTCAAAAGACTTTGGCTTAGTTCTTGGACCAAAAATTAAGTTGAAAGCCCTACATATTTGCCCCAAATAGCCATTTTTCGAGATTTTTCAAGAGTTGGTACGGTGATGGTGTGTGGTATCAAGGTCGCTTATTAGGAGTACAGGGCCATTGCGGGGAATTGAGCTAACGGTAGGTTTAGTTTCACAATTTTATATAGTGGCACATGTCTGTGTTTTGATTATCCTCATGACATGCTCATTATTTTAGCCCCACTTTTATTCCGCATAGTTATTCGAAATCATCAGTTTTTGAAATTTGAAATAAATAGCTCCCATTGTTATAGTGCATTTGACAATCAATCGCAATAGGCGGGTTTCGGCCGCACATCGCTCAGTTCGCAGATCGTCTCCCGCACCAGTTTCAGATGGGGATAGGTCTCAAATGTAATTCTCCGTCTCTGGCAGTGCGAAAGGCAGCGGAAACCTTGGAGTAGACGACCAGCTCAAGACTGTGACGCTCGTTATGGAGTCGGACGAGGTCGGTGAGGCAGGTATTGGGCCCTCGGGAAGCAATGCCCAGAAGCTCCAGCCGTCCATCCTTGCCCAGGCCTGCTGCCGGTCCACCAGAGTCACCCTCAAGCACTCTTCAGTTTTTTTCCAATTTTTTGAGTTTGTTTGCTTGCGACAATATCATCCATTCTATATAAGATCTGAAAACTGCATTTTTTTGGTCCTCAGTTTTGTCTTATGGCTGATATGAGTAAATAAGATTTAAAATAAGCTATTCGTAAGTTTCCAAATCGGAATATAGTTTTTTGCTCTTATGTGACAAACCAAGACCGAACAAGTAGCACCCTATTTCTATGGGTTGTCATTGGTGTCAATTAAAAATAAGTATAAGACAAAAGTAGTTGCACCATGCATATTCTGGTGTATTTGGCGTCCTGAGGATTACCGCTCAGGCAGAGCTCCAAGTCGGTAATCCTTTTCAACCCTGCCTTTCGACAACGCTCCGTCGCCACTATGCTCATATTCACTGCTGAAGGCTCGTCTGCAATGAAGCGTCCTACCCACTTTCAAATTCGCCGAATTCATATTTTTGAATTTCAACTAGAAATAACAAAATAGAATTATTTTTCAAATGGCATCCAACATTTTTGGAAATTCAAAATTTTAATGTTTTTTTTGTAAAAAAAAATTTATGAGACAAACTTTTTCTAAAAGACAAGCCTTACATGGTATATCCACAGCGCCCAGCTCGTAGGCCATCCAGACGAGGCCACCCTCGTTCAGCCACCAGTTTTTGTGCAGGCTCTCCAGGCGTGCTCGAAGGTAGATCTGGTAGAGGAGCTTGAGCATGAGCGGCGATTTGTCCTTAATCCTGTAGCCCCAGCCAGCTGCCGTCACTACCTTGCCTTTTTCTGCCCCATCCTCGGCTGGCAGGCAGATCGGCTGCCGCTGCTTGGAGAAACGAACCGGCCTGCATAGGCAGGTTTGAGTTTGTCAGTTTATTTACTTTGATCTACGATAAAAAACATTACATAAATTGACCCTACACGCGTCTTTTGGATCTTTGTTCAAAAGTTAGAGTTTCAAAAGATTGGAAGGGCACCGCTGAAGTTTCAAGATGGCAATGTCCCCGTCTCCGGCGCCCGTGGCGCTTTCCCAGGTGCCCTCCGCATTGTCCGGCACCGTCCTGATCTTGCTCACGTTCCTCTGCCGCTCGCCTTTCCCCCGCCATGCAGTGCTGGCAATGCTCATGCACTCATTAGCCTTCTCCTACCTCCTTTGCTTCATCCGCCCTATTTCATCCGCCGCTGCTTAGCTGGCTAAGTAAGTGAGGAGTGAGAAAACTGGTGGTGCCCCAGCTGAACGCTGAGACTGCCGGCGGTGTAGTTGGCATCGTAGCCTCCGTAGTGGCTGCTGCCGCTGACGCAGTGTTTGGCGGTGATGACGATGTCGCTCTCCTCCGCCTCGTCCGACACTCGGATCAGATTGGCGCTGCAGATGAACCGGCATCCCCATGAGCATCCGCCACAAGCTGCAACCGCATTCAATGAGCGTAGGTGGATATTGGTTTATGAACTAAGCAACCGCACACTGAAAGGCAGCCCTTCCAGGATTTTGCCGCAGAGTTTCAAAATTAGCACTTTTTAGAGGCAGTCAGTGTCACTGCACTTTCTATATCTAAGCCTAACCCTTAAAGGGAGAGTCAAGAGAATGTAACCCATTTCAGATCACTTCAATATTTTTTTCATGGCTACAGAATATCAAAGTAAACTTGTGCTCTTAAGCCGTTTTTTCACTTTTAACATAAAATTTCAGAAAAAAAATTCCCAAAGATTTACACGTTGTAGCATAGGCAAAGGTGTAAAAAAATTCATCAAAAATCGAGGAAGTCTTCTCCCATTTTCTCCCATCAACAGCAGCTGCATATAGTTAAAAGCAAAATATTTAGCCAAAAAAAACAAGCACAATCGTTGCGCTGTGTTGCGCGCAGCCCCAAATGTGACTGGTCCCTACATTTCGACCTACTCAGAAAGCTGATGTTTCAATGCAATTATGTATAAAGACCCATCAACAGCAATAGTTTGCAAATTTTAGAAGCCTTAATCAAGTAAAAAGAATTGTCTACCTTTAGCAAATAATTGAATGCTGCCCCTGTTAGTCCCCCAAAACACTTTCATAGTGTTTTCCTGCTGTCACTGGCTTCTACAATGGCTTCTAGCCTTCTTTGGAATTCGTCAATGACTCAGATCTCTCTATCAGTTCCACGACCTTCCTACCCACCTGGCCAATGTTTCGTTCAGGTAACTAATAAATAGCATTGAATTTTTTCTGCTTGATTAAATTTTATTCTATTTCTTATTGTTAGAAATGACGATTTTGAGGCCTTGCTCCAAGAATTCCAAACGGCTTCAAGCAAAACGAATACTCATTGCAAACTCACTCAGTCACCTACTATCATCAGAGAAACTCTCATCCCAATCGGAGACACTTGTATTCTCTTGACTCTCCCTTTAAGAGGCACTTTTTAAGAGCAGCAAGAATCGGCCGGACATAAATTTTTTAACCCCCATTTTTTATTGCAGATTCTAAATTTCCATACAATTTTATGTATCTCCACCAATTTTGGGCGAAAAATATGGAAAATTGGGCTCGCTACAGCTCCAAACGTGAAGGGAAGTCAAAAACTTGCCAAAATTTGAGTTTTAGCAAATTCAGCTTACAAAACTGGCAATTTCTAGGTATTTTTCATTCAAAATACTAGCATTATGGGTATCGATCGAAAGCTAATTTTTGTAGCCAGTTTTGATGAATTTTGAAATTTGGCATTTACAGATTTTTTCCAAAGTTTCACTCTAAGCTTGTCCCAAAATCCCATAGTATGGAATTTCAAAATACGTCAAAATGGGCCACAAAAATTACATTTTCTGGTGTATTTGAGGCAGGAGTATCGATTTAGGCCATTGGAATTAAAATACAAGACCAAAAATTTTAAGGTCGTTTTTTGCCCATGTTATAGCATAGGGCCAATTCTTGACCTGCCCTCGATCTTTGGGTCTTTTTTCAAAATTGCCAAGTGAAACCCAATGTTTTTTCTTCATAAATATTTGCATTAGGCCTAGATAAGTAAGCTCACAAAAGGAAATTGAGTAATATTGATCCGTATAGGAGCAGGAAGTTTTTTAGTGCAAAAATTGCAACTTCGCTAAAGTGCCCTATGTTATAACATGGGGCCATTCTTGACTGTGGCTTATAGAAGCGCTTGCCGCTCGTTTGGAGCACCCCTTTTTGGAACATTTTTCAGCATTTTCTAGACCAAAATTTAACGATAATTTCAAAAATGATAGTCATTTACCCGAATATGTAAGTTAAGGGCATGAAAATGACAATTTTCTGCAAAAATGGAAAAATTTAGATTTTGGTAATCAGCAAGTTAACGAAACTTTTTCCGATCCAGGTGCATATTCGCAACAAAGCAAGGGCACAGACAGGTCCGCAAGACGGTTAGCTTTCGATCGATACCCATAATGCTAGTATTTTGAATGAAAAATACCTAGAAATTGCCAGTTTTGTAAGCTGAATTTGCTAAAACTCAAATTTTGGCAAGTTTTTGACTTCCCTGAAGCAAAATATTTAGCCAAAAAAAACAAGCAAAATCGTTGCGCTGTGTTGCGCGCAGCCCAAAATGTGACTGGCCCCTACATTTTGACCTACTCGGAAAGCTGATGTTTCAATGCAAATATATTTAAAGACCTATCGAATATGTGAAGTCCTTAAGTGAGACAAATAAATTGACTACCTTTAGCAAATAATTGTGTTCTGCCCCTGCTAGTCCCCCGAAACACTTTCAATATGTTTTCCTGCTTCTACTGGCCCCTACATTGGCTTCTAACATCCTCTTGAATTCGACAATGACCCAGAACCCTCTAACAGTTCGACGACCATCCTACCCACCTGACCCATGTTTCGCTCATTTGACTAATCAAGAGCATAAGAAAAATCCTGCTTGATTAAATTTCCAATTATTTTTTATTGTTAAAATTGACGCTTTTGAGGCCTTGTTCCTAGAAATATAAACTGCTTTGAGCAAAATGAATGTTCATTGCAAACTCACTCAGTTGCCTACTATCATCAGACAAACTCTCATCCAGATCGAAGGCACTTGCATTCTCTTGACTCTCCCTTTAAAGGCCTATTACGCGTAGAACCACCCCCTCCGATTTGGCTCATTTGTTAAGCATGGGAAGGTATCCCCTAAATAAGCTTGCAACCGCCATTGGTTTGGCGCAAATCCGCTCTAGTGTCGGGTAATATGTTTACAAAGTTTGCTATGCTTAAACATTGGGAGGTCCCCAAAAAGCCAGTTTTTGGGCAAGTTTGTTAGGGAAATTTTATGGCGGGCACTGGCGGGCAGCAGTGTGGCTCCGTTATGATAAAATACACCAATTAAGACCAAGTTAGATGGTCAAAACCGTCCGCGTCGTTCCGCGTGGCTCGAAAACCGACCAAAAAATGCTAATTTTGGTGCTTTTTGAGGTTTTCCCTTAATTTTCATGATTTAAAATTTTTTTTGGCAATTAAGACCTCAATTTTTGAAGTCTACGCCCCCAAATTGACCCATAATCATAATAAATACTCCATATAATGTTTTTAACTATTCTAGTCCATACAACTGAAAAAAAAATTGAAAAAAATTCAGCATTTTTGGTGTAATAAATAGCATTAAAATTTTGTTTTCATTAATATGGAATATTTGTTATGATTATGGGTCAATTTTGGGCCGTAGATTTCAAAAAATGGGGGTCCCTTTTGCGAATGTCAGCGCCCAGCCCCTCTTTTC